>CM076574.1:581249595-581548925 GCA_034641835.2 Pinus albicaulis
CACTCAATTAACATATGACATAGCACGTGCGTTCATGGCATACTAAAAAATACCCTTAATTTGAATACATATTGGAAAATACCTCTAAAAATCACTTTATTTAACCCCCTACCAATACTAACCCAATACATTTTCCCAATTTAAAAAACCCCTACTTTCACTAGATATTGTAGGTATTCATTTTTTCATTAAAATTTTTGATACCCCTTTATATTTATATCCCTAAACTAATGACATGATGCCTCAGCATGTGCAAACATCGATTGAGTTGAAGGGCCTCCGGATATGGAGCCCACAAATGACAAACTAATTAATGGAAATTCGTACCAACAAGAAAGCCCGAGTTTTCAGGTGTCATATGTCAAGCACCGAGCTGGAGAAAGGTTGTGCAAGCGTCGACTATATGCCATAGCGTGAGGACCCTATATATTTTAGGAATTCACCACAAGTGCCAAGGATGAGGAGATGAAGTTGAATGTAGAATCCAAAATTATTTTTAGAGAATTAAGCCTAAAACATGAGGAACACAATCAAGGCCGAGAAAATTGTGGCCAAGTTGGATTCATCCAAAAAACAAAGGATTGGAGATGCAATTGAGTAGGAAATCTAGTGGTTGGATAATAACCAGCTAGCTGAGGCTGATGAATTTGATGGCAAACTGAAAGAGATGGAGTCCAATTAAAATCCTATGATTGCAAAAATATATTAGGGAATTGGAATTAATGACGGGTGTTATCGATGGTGTGAAAGCTCTCATAGATGCTAGCGATCGCTTAGTGTTGAACGTGGAAATTTCTCGTTTGTTTGGTGCTCTTGGCCTATTGATTAAATTGGTCATGTTATACTACACAATATCTACGGGCATACATGAATTAGGGAAAAGTGTTATAAGTGAGATCACAACAAGCTCTGGATGAAATCGTCACAAACATTGGAGGCAGGATTGGCTTTAATACCAACATTTTCCTCTTTATATGCAGTCAATGAAACAAACTCCCCTGCAACATATCTCGATAGAAATGTTCATGTCTGAGTGAAAAAATAATATAGGATTCACACTTCTTTGCAAGCATAGAGCCACTGAGTTATGTGGTTCATTCTTCCTAAAGAATACTCCCGTCATTAACATTTGAAACCTAGGTTACATATCTGGTGAAATTCTGACAAGAAGGCTCTTGTTTCCAGATAAATATATTGCATTCAATAGATATCATGAAATATATGTTTGGCACTCTATATTTACACACAAATTTCAGGATTAAGAATGACAAGGTCATAAGGTATCTAAGTAGAAAGGTTATAACTCCAAAACTTGAAAAGAATGATCAATTTCTGCAACAGGCTCCAATGATGAAGCATAGGATGGATTTAAAATAAGAGGATGCTTTACAACAACAAGTTGTTCAGAATATTCTAAGGTCTGATGTATTGGCTTCAAAGACAAGAGTCCATGCAAATACATTCTACTCCACAATTGCATACACTTATTTAGCAGCAGAAAAGTACATGAGGAGTCACATTGACTGCAAAGAAGAATATGTGGCATAATAGGTTACTTTTATCCATTAAGGAAATTCAGTAGCAACTTCTAGTAGCAGGATACATTATTTGCTTTACAAATATATGATACAACTTACTTTACAACTATATGATACATTATTCGCTTCTTCAACATTTTAGGCATCAATAAAATGAATATCAAATGTATTGGGATCAATTTTCCACACATTCAATGCTGCATACTCTTCCCAGCACTCGTTTAGTTGAGCTTCAGTATAAGCCTACATGCAAGAGACCCAATTAGATGCATTTAAACCAAACTTGATTAGGAAATTTTAACTAATGATATTTTTCATGCTCTATAGAGTTTATGGAGAGTACCTTTCAAGTAATCCAGTTTAGAGCCTTAGCATAGAAGACATCCATAGTATTCATTCACGAAGCCTCATCCAGGTATGTTTCAGAATTTATGAGGTATACTTTCAAGTAGTTTCAAGATATTTTCAGAGGTACATTTAGTAGTATAACTTCAGAAGGAGATATTTCCTTTCAATATCCTTGCATTGACTCTAAAGTGCCACTGTAATATAAAATATATGACCTGGAGCACTGTGAAAAAGGAAGTGATCCTTTGGGTGGAATTTGGTTGAAGAATATGGCAATGAATATTGAGAGCATCGTGCATATATAAGGCTATACATATTTGTTTACGGTACCTGAAGAAATTGGACAGGGAATGTGTCACGCTAAAGAGATAATGAAGCCATCCTCAAATATCTTAGTAGAAGGGGTAGAAAAAGATGTCGTGTTCCTTTGTTAGAGGCTTCCTTGATATTACAATTCAAATAAATTTAATGATTTGCATATAAAGAAGTCAACCCATAAATTACTATCAGTAATGTGGAAGATGGAATGACTTGAGAAGTATTGTTGCAATTATTCTTCAACAAAAATTTTGATGTATGGAGGGAATTAAAATCACAAGCCTTATATCTAGCAAGTTTGGTTTTGTGAAGCTCCATTTGAACGTTATAAGGTCATTTATCTCTGCTAGGCCGAGCTCCAAGATTCACCATCTTCTGTGATCTTCATCCCATAATAGCGAAATATTTTGGTAAAATTTTCCTAGCTTCAAGACACCTCATGTCAATGAAAGTTTAGTCTCGTATCTTGTTTTTAAGACCTTCATTCTTGTGGCCCTCTTAGGGAACCACTCCAAACAATTCTCTGCAATTTTTCTGTAACTAAAGTTGTACAAGAATATTGAAAGGTTCAGGAAATAAGAGGACATTGAAGTTGATTAGAACCTTAGTTACTTCATTACATTGGAGACCTTCTCTTCCTATGTATTCTTGTGCATCTCCATTTAAAGGGAAGCCTGATCTCAGTTCTAGACTAAGCCTAAAGAAGCTACCGAAGTCAACAATTTATTACCTTTTTAAGAATTATTAGCCTTGAAGCTTGAAGTATGGAAGTATGACATCTAGAAGATCACTGTGTGCAAATTCAAGGTGTAAAAGTGACAGTTATAGCCCTTGTCATATACATACACCAGTTACAAAATTTTCCTACAAGTTGACCTATATAACATTCTAAACTCGGTGACAAGCACTGTGTAAGCATCTCTATTCATTACAAATCTGGAATAACTTGAGAAGCCCGTGGAGGATATCTATATGTGATCTAGTGAAGTCTTAACCTTATTGAAGATATTCTAAACAATTTGATATGTGTTGCTACATTCATCTCCGTAATCATCCATCAATCAAGTGACCAAGAATCTGACCTGGAGTATACTCTTAGTATGATTTGCATACTAATTATGATAAGATCCATGTGATATGTTGACCATATGTCTGGGCCTTGACTTTTCCACAACTCAAAATAATTGAAGTACAACATCCCTTCTATGTTCTTAGGATTATGTATGTAGATATTTTCTCTATAAGAAAGGCTTGGGATTGATCGTTATATTGTTGTTGGAATGTCTGCATGGTGATTTGTGTATGAACATCTTTAGGACTAGTAAACAGAATAATAACACTACATGACTAACCAAGTTTATATATATCAATGCTGGAGTATATTGGGGATGACAATCAAATTCTTGGTATATATGTCATGATAATGTAGTAGTTTTGTATTAATGCCTGGAAGGATAGATCCTTATCATCTTGAAGAGGATCTATCGACATCAACAATAAAATGCCTTAGTTAAGAGATAAGGACAGAGACATTTTAAGATACTCCAAGTGATTCCTAGTTTGAATCATAGGAAAAACTATAGTTTTGAAATTTGGAGTCGTTCTAGATATAATAAAATCCATGTCTTGAAGACCTTAGTATGTTCCTCAGTGATTTAATTGAAAAACATCAGTATGAATATTTTGTAGAATACACATGTTTCAAAGCTAACTTAAGCACCAATTAGAGTTCCTAAATAGGAGAAAAATTAAGGACACTATGATCTTTGTACAAGTCAGTATAGGAGTTTAAAAAGGTTTCAAATTTATCCATCCTCTAATGTATCCTAATGGTTTACAGCTCCAAAAATGAAAATATACCTCATGCTTACTATCCAAGATCCAGAATTGAAGAGCACATAAAAACTTTAACAAGGAAAATTCGAAATAAAAGAGACACAAAATATTTAGTTTAAAAAAAAAAAAGGTGAATGAATCCCCCAATAAGCACAACATTCCAATTACAATATCTTCTTCTATAAAAAAATTGATAAAACAAAAGCCTTTGCTTCTATACAGGACACCTTCTGTGTGTCACACTAGGTTGATACAACTCCATGAGATCTATCTCTAGAATTCATGACATTCAAAAAATCATATTCATGGTAGGACCTCATATGAAGCTACCTTCGAACTGAATAATAATAGCATTAACGGTATCCAGAACAACAGTTTGTGCATTTAGAGAGGTTGTTATGCCCACCTTTGCAATGCTAACACTCTGTTTCTCCATCACTTCATGAATAACTGTACGGTCTGTCTTGTCCATAACATTCAAACCTGATTCATTACATACAAGATCCATTACTTCTGTCACTGCTCCGAAGGTGTTGAAAGATATATGTTGGTGAAACCTCTGATGCATTCAGTCTAAAATAAAACAATTTCCAACTCCAAAGAAACCAATAACTTAAACATTGGAAATAATAAATCTCAGAAACATACGAGGGCCTTGCCTTCAAGTACCATTTCATTGGTGACTAGATCCCTTTGAACAACAGCTCTCAAAACAACACCACAAATTCCTCGACCTGTGGTGTAAACTTGTCAAGGATGTAATGGATCTCTCGCTCCCCACATTTTTTGGAATATAACTAGCAACTGAGTTTGTCAAAAAAAAAAAAAATTCAATGTTGCAATAACCTATATTAGAGAATTTTTAGACAACCTATTAATTAGAGAATTAATAAATCTTACTGACATAATGGATCCATTGCCTAGTTCAGTAAATTTCCCCTTACCCCATAACCTGAAAAATAATACTAACATCAGGGGAATTTTGTTAAATGAAGACTACTCAAAATACTCAAGATACAATGCACATCGGCCCAAGCAATGTTCCAACTGCTCAGAATTTTATCCAAGTTGTGACTCATATTTAAGAAATTAATGTGGAATATAGATTACAATAAGGAAAGTTCTACTAATAAGTTTCTAAAGGGGCAACATCCCTCATAGTCTCTGGAACTACACTAGACTAAATTGAAAAACACTTGTTTTTTTTTAAAGAAAAACTATGATGGTTCTAAAAAAAAAAAAAATCCTAGCACAAAGAAACAAGTCTCTTCAATCAACATAGAATTTCAATTTATAGCGAGATATTTATATACAAAATCAACTCATGAATATATTTTGTTTCAAAATCACTGGAAATAATGGGTTATTATTGATCAAGGTAATGGTTGTCTAAATTAAGTTGTGACTCATATTTAAGAAATAAATGTGGAAAATAGATTACAGTAAGGACAATTCTACAAATTAGTTTCTAAAGGGGCAACATCCCTCATAGTCTCTGGAACTACACAAAACTAAATTGAAAAAACCTTGTTTTTTTAAAGAAAAATTGTGATTTTTCTAAAATAAAAAATTCTTAGCACAGAGAAACAAGTCCCTTCAATCAACATAGAATTTCAATTTATAGCAAGATATTTACAGACAAAATTAACTCATGAATATATTTTGTTTCAAAATAACTAGAAAGAATGGGTTATTATTGATCAAGGTAATGGTTGTATAAATTCAGGTACCCCTATCTTAACGATGGTACAAAAGACCATCATGTTATAAAAGAATTTCATGTAGACAGTAATATGAATGATTTGAAATTCACCTCAAGAAAAGCTTACTTCATGTTAGAAACCTTCCTTAACTTCATGTTAAGCAATAGAAGAAAGCCAATGCCAATCTGCAAAAAAAATTTCTTGAAATGGTCAAATATTAAAATAGATCCGAGTTCATAAATTCACATTGTTCATAGTAGTAGACTATTAAATTACTTTTGCAGTTAAACCAAGAAAAAAAAATTATTATTCTTTTCTTTTATGCTACCATGGGGCAACCCAATACTTACAGTCAAAGGGAGTTCATATCTTCTCTCAACAAGCTCAAATATTTTTAATCTGGTTTGTTGATGATTTTCCTTCATTCTAGTCTGTCATCAAGCAATTATTTTTGTTAGTTGCATGCACATCATTTTTGTAGAGACAAATTTTCAATTACCTATAGTAATGTAAGCTTGAGGAAGTGATAAATTATTACTTTAAATGACATAAAATGACAAGCTGAAGGTCATTAAACCAGAAAGGCTTCGTTAGGATTGTGTTGAAATTACAAGTGTACCATTTCCATAGTAATATTGTCCAAGGGCACAAGAAATCTAGAAAATTTGTTGAAAAAAGGTAATAAATGGCAACACTAGAATAAGGAAAACATAATTCCTAAATGAGCCTCAGATTACAAGTAGAAAGAAGGAAAAGGATTGCAATGCTAAAAGAGCAGAGGCCCTGCACCTTAATTTCATCTTCTTCATTTAAAGTATCAATATCAGGGCCACGAAGAGCCTGCAATAGAGCTTCAAAATATGACTTCTTTCCTATTTTATACTTCTCCTAGCATGAACAAATGTTAGATAAATTTTTCCTTTTACATAACATAAAACATACAATTTCTTTAGCTTATGTAGCTAATGGCATTTATTGCAAAAATTCAAGCTTTCTAAAAGCTTACCATCCATCTTAGAGATTCTGGGATAATTAAGAGACCATCAAGTGAAAACTGGGAACTAGTCTTGCATCACCACCCTAGAGATATTGGTTTTAATATTTTGAGAAAAAGACAATAAATTTTGAATGATTTGCAAACCCTTCTTACTAATTAATTACCTATAACTTCCAAAAGCCTCCATGAAACAAATAGCTGAAATAAATATGATAGCATTATGCCAATATTAATTGAAAGTTGTTCCACAAAAAAGAGACTTTGGTCAGTTACAATTAAGATTTCTAGTGCTTTACAATTCACTTACATCCATTCAAATATGGCTCCTTAGAAAACCATGATGAAGCTATATCCCCAAGGTGAAAAATATGAGAAATTAAAAATAGGAAACTCACATGATTTATGGTACCAAGAGCTCCCCACAAGTGCTTCAGATCTATCTCAACTATATATAATGGTACCTTGATTTACCACAACACATTAATAACATCAAAGTCTCAACAACATTACTGCAATAGCTACATTATCAAGGTTTTGGAGGAGGAAGGGCATGTGAGGGAGTGGGAAAATTACTGTGAAAGATGTGGCTCGCATTCGAAAACTTGTCAAAAATCTACCCACATGCAATAATAAAGAATTTTGCTACAAGGTAAACATGACAAGACTAAAATAGAAGTACTTTTTGTTCCTTGGTTATTCCTCACCTTCTTTTCCCATTGACAACTTGTCCCACTCATAAAAGATTTTTTTTTGCTTCTAGCTATGTTCTCAGGAGAGATCATAGGTGGTACGCTTTTCCTTTTTGGTGGTGATATGGAATGTTATATGAACTTTCCTGTGTGTTTTCCTTTTCCAAACTATGAAATAGAAAATTATGCATTCTTTCTTTGGAAAAACAACATCAATTAAACTAACATGGGTTTCTAGGTTGTACAATACGTTAACAACTAGTCTCACGCTCTGTACAAAAAAGGAACCTGTGTTAACATGCACTGGAAGGCACTAGTTGCTTAAATGTAACTAAATGTAACTAGCTTAGGTCTTCATAATTATTATCGAGCCATGAATTGATATCATTATTGATGTACTTTGTCAAAAGAAAAGAAAAGGAAAAAAATATTCATAAAAGAAAAATTATTTTATTGAAATGGGTTTCCTGCCTATTATGTTGTGGTCCTAGGTCAAAGCACCCATTGCATGCTCTTTGGGTCTTGTTGTCAAGTCAAGAGTCAAGGTCCCTATGTACTAGACCTTGGAGGGCCCATGTAGAAAGAAGGAAACGTATTTAATATAATATGTCATGTCTAGAAGCCTCCAAGTGATGAGTCGGCCAACCCTCTTCAAGTCGGCCTATAGAGGCCTAATTTTCTCTCATAGAGGCCTATAAAAAGAATAACCTCACCTAATTTGATACACACATCAAACAAAAAGTTATCTATGATCCTAGCAAAGTAAAGATAGGTATAATCCAATGAAATTATGTTGGAAGAAGATCAAATTCTTGGGATGCCAACAAATTGTTGGAAGGAAAACAAAATTTGTCTTTGACTCTTTGTTTCTTGGACATGCGAGTTTGAAGGAAGAACTAGGTTTTCCTCATTCTAGTTTTTGCAAAGACATATTTTGGGTTTTTTCTAGCTCATCACTTGAGGTTTGGTCAAAGTCAAGGTCAAGGTCTTGGAAGTCTTCATTGAAATTCTATAAGAAGATATTTTTCTGGGTTTTCCTCTCTAGGAGATGTTTTGGCCCTCGCTAGCAACCTACAGCTGGTGGTATTGTGTTTGGATTTTGATCTTCTTATTGGAATTTGTCTTTATGATTAAACAAAACTAAATGATAATAATAATATCACAGGGAAAATGTCATGGATTGAAGAGAAATCAAATATAAAATAACCTTAACTATTATTCCCTAGATTTCTCAACATGGTATCAAGGTTAGGGCTTTGAACATTGGGCAGAAAGAAGATCAGTTTGTCTTTAATTTTGCTGCAAGAATATCAAGTTCCTTAAGTTGAATTTTTGAAGGAAAGTAGAAGAAGTTTTGGGAATTTTTCCAAGCTCTAATTTCAGCCATTAGGCTATAGGCATTCTCAAGGCTAGAGATCCTTCATTGTTATGCAACTTTTCATACCCTACGAACCGTACAAATGGAATTAATTCTCATTAAGATATTCTACCTCTCCTGTTTTAAAATGATTTTCATATTCCTAAATGATTTAAATCTTCTATCATAAAGACACATATAAAACTGTAGCTAAGAAGAATTTGAGAATCAGAGATACAAGAAGAGACTGCACATAAATTAGTACCAAAAATACAAGTTAATATTTAGACAGATAAATCATAATACTCACACTACCTTTTGACTCTTAACGATAATGTTGATGGAATTAAATATACTTATTGATCTGGAACATATGTGATATATTAATCCAACAAAATTTTTACATCAAATGAAGCCATTCAAGATGTCATAATGAAACAGAATGTTTATTCGCTCTTTAAAATTTAAACAAGAATATATATCTGATACAAGCCCGCAAGAATCCTCATAAGATATAAAAGGAATTTCTGAATATAAAATAATAAATTATTTCCAAGTTCATCAAATCCACCTTGGAGCTATCCACACTTTCCACCATATACAAGTTGGGTACACCAACGGCCATTAGAATGTTGAATATACAACAAAATGCATGAGCATAGCATCAGTACTAGAATTCAACAAAAAGTAAAGAAGTCATCACAAGGCAACAAATCGCATAGTGTTGCATGCATCTACAACATAAATTCTTCCTCTCACACCTTAAAAGAATAAGAATAATAATGCTCGTAGAAGGCACCCAATTTTCAAGAGAATAAACAATAAACACAAATGATGTGAAGAGAAATTATCAGGTTCTCAATAACATTTCATGTATGAATTCAATTTTTTTCCACACATGTGACACATATCATCCAACTGGACCACAAGAGCACCTCATTTATCTAGGCACAATTACGATTAAAGGGTGAGTCTTTAATTTAACCATTTTTTTCTACCCATTCCTTTTTTCCTTTTAACATTTGACATCTAACAATAAATTTTTTTCCTTTTAATATTTCATATCTGACATCATTTTTTTCCATTTTATTTCACTAGTGTGATGTACATACATAAAGATGTTACATGTCTCATCCAACTGAGCTATAAGAGCACCTCACTTATCTAGGTATAATTATGGTTGAAGGTTCCATCTAGAATTTAGTAAAGGAATATCTTATACATCACTCAAGGTAGTCGTAGGTTGCACTATAAATATTTCACCTTTGTAATGAAATTTTCATGGAAGTATGAGAGATTATAGAATATGAGTTTCATGTGATGAGTTTATACACATCTTAAGTTTATGGCATATTTTATTTCTGTGTATAAGACAATAAAAGGTTTTCACACAAAACTCATGTCCTCCTAACTATAGCAAGGACCTTGCACAGTTTGAGGGGAATTGTTTTGCTACTGTCCCACATGTCCTAGAATTTATGAAGCATATCTAGAAATTGATGGAGAAACATGAAGATGCCATGGTAAGGTTATTTATTCTCTCTTTGAAACAAGGGCATGGTGGTTGGCTGAAGCATTCTTGCATCCCAAAGAGCATACATTCTCTCAAAGCTCTAGTTGGAAGCTTCCTCAAGCATTGCCACCCAAGGTTTAGAAATTTGATGGTACATATCAAGAGTTGTTGGCACCCCTACAAGAGGAAGGCCTCCTTGTTATTTTTGAAGGAAATGATAATATTGTTGGGGATGAAAGTGGACCATATATGGAAGAAGGATTGTGCTCATAATTTGAATATGAAAACACTAGAGTTTTATAACATGAACAACCTTGTGGCAGCAATGATAAGGAGGGTCATTCTAGAATATAAAGTGATTTTTGAACACATAAATGAGTACCACGATGAAAAATGTGATGACATTATTACACCACTTTCAAATGATACAAGTGTCACTCTTTCTGGAGAGGATTGACATCAGGTTAGTGATGTTTTTATTGGTTGCGCCATATGAAACAATGCTGCAGATCCAGAAGACGAAAGTAGTAGCACTTTTGAGATGTATCTGGCACAGGATTTGATTTGGCACAGGATTTATTCTCAAAACTTAAAACAAGAAAATTCCCTTCTCTTATGGATTATGTCCATGATAATCATCATAATTAAAACAATAGCCTTGACACGCAGAATGATCCTCTCATCAGTATCAATCAATCATCAAACCATATTTTGGGCTAGGTAGAAGCAAGTCATATACACTACTTGCATGGACCACCAGTGTTTTGTGATCACCAAGAAGAGGGAAAGTATGATTCTGAGCACTTCACAAGCATTCTTCGGGAGTATTTTGAGATTGTGTCATGTTATAATAGTGCTTGAATAACCTCCCTAGACTTCTCACAAGAATTGAGGATATAATATCCCTCCGAGGATAAGAAACTTTGCTCCAAATATGACATCAATGAGGATTTTGCAACAAACATTGGAATTTCTGATAATGAGTATCAACATTACACAATTTATGAAATCCTGATGATTAATTTGTTGCTCCAAAGGAACACAAGTATTTATTTTTTTCACACCAGTTTCCCCATGTGATGGACAACGAAAAAGAGAAATCAACATAGTCCTTTTATCTCTACAATCAAGACCACAAACCTTCTTTAACATAGCAAAGGTGTAAGGAGCATATTTGTGAAGATTCAAAAGAATTTTCTAGCAGTGTAAGAGAAGTCACGCCTCTTGACATTGGAGCAAAAAAAAAGGTGCCCACCAAGTCTATATCTTCCAAATCATCAAATTTCTAAACATCTACGCAAACTTTGTTATGTACATTATTGATCAGTGCAATTATTAAGAATGTATTTTTCTAGTTTTGCAAGGTACTCAAGGCCCTCCTATTGAAAATTATATCAATCCTAGTATGGTTCTGTGCATAAGCCCTAAAAGGACAATCTCCACAAAATCCACTCATGTGCATTAGTTGAAGGGATATGTTGAGCATTAGTCCTATTTTGAGACCACTGTTGAAGGTTACTGAAGTTTTGAAGTTTAAGCTACATGAAGAAAGTTTTGAGCATGTTTTGAAAAGTAAAAAACCAAATTGAAGAATATGACATTCTGAAGTCTCAATTCTATCAAATTTTCTTAAAATAAGCTGAAATTGTGAGCATGTTTTCGAAGGAGCCAAGAGCATTATTTAAGGATATACCTGTGTATTATAGAGATTCACTAGGTAAAGTCCAATATGAAACTATGATCAGAAACACTTTGAATCAAATACTGATACCACTTGTTGTACTTTTCAAGCCGACTCCTTGCCTCCTCTTCTATTTGTGTTAAGTGTGCGTAGAACCCATCATTTTTTAAAATCCAACATGAAGGTTATAGTAGTCAGAATCAACACATTAATTTGGGGTTATGGACTCCCTTCGCAATGAGAATGAGAGAGTAGTCGGGTGGGTGGAAACGAGGTAGCTTGGCTGTTGTGCTACTCGGTTTTAGAAGCAGGAAAACCAGGCTCAGATATTCGACTGAAAGAAGTAGCTCTCGCTCAAGCTAGAAAGGAAGAAAGGCAGTCTTGCTCATGTCTTCCTCGAGTTGGAAAGGAAGAAAGGAGGTCTTTCTTGTGTCTTTCTCAATACAGAAAGGAAAAAATTCTTATGGTTAAAAATTAGAAACACAAAAAGGCTTAGGGTTGCAGAGGCTCGATTGCAAACTACAACATTTCCCACCCTTTCCCACCACAGGTGATGTGCAGATGCGTTGTTCTCGACATTCTCCAAAACTATGGTGTATTTTTACCTTCGCTTGGCCAAAAAATGGTATAAACAATACCTTAGGATATATAGTATATTAAAACCGGTTAGGCCTTCATTATAACCCCAATATATTGTTTTGTGATTTTTCCATTTTTAATGCCCCAATATGAACGCACATGGTATAATATTGGTTTGTTAGTGACGCCCCCGTGGAGTTGTCTCCCTCCTTGAATTCTTATATAACTAATACTTTTGATGAATCATGGTTATGGTATTTAAGATATGGTCATTTATATTTTGGTGGTCTAGATTTGTTACAGAAGAAACAAATGGTGAAAAGGTTACCCAGTATTCAACATCCAATGAGCTTGTGTGAAAGTTGTATACTTGCAAAGCATCATGGACATAAATTTGTTTATGGAGTTTCATATAGGGTGAAAGCTCCACTGGAGATTGTTCACACATATTTGTGTGGACCGATACAAACACCTTCTTTGGCTGTTAATGTTTACTTTTTAACTTTTATTGATGACTACAGTCGAAAAAAATGGGTTTATCTTCTGAAACATAAATATGAAGCATTTTCTGTATTTAAAATAGTTAAAGCTATGGTTGAAAAGGAAAGTGGAAAGCATATTAAAATTTTTAGATTAGATAGAGGTGGTGAATATATGCTAACAAATTTCATTAAGTTTTGTCAATCGCATGGAATCAAGAGACAATTTACTGCACGTTATACTCAGTAAAATGGGATAATTGAAAAGAAAAATCGAACTATTATGGATATGGCTCAAAGTATGTTGAAGGAAAAGCATCTACCATATGAATATTGGGGAGAAGCAATAGCTTGTGCTATTTATATCCTTAACAGAAGTTTGACGAAGAGCATGAAGGACCGAGTTCCCAAAGAAGCATGGAATAGTAAGAGTTGTCATATATCTCATTTAAGAATTTTGGTTGTGTTTCTTATGCACGTGTTCATGAAGAATTGAGAAAGAAGTTAGATCTTAGAAGTGAGAAATGTATCTTTATTGGATATAGTGAAGAATATAAAGCATATAAACTCTATAATCCCATCACCAAGAAATATATTATTAGTTGAGATGTTGAATTCAAGGAAGAAGAAGCTTGGGATGGAAGCATAGATAAATATGTTGCAGAGGGAGTTGTATTATCTCATGGAGCTGATAATGAAGATGAGCAAGAGGTACAAGGTGGACAGTCGATTCCATATACACCTACTACAAGAACTTCAAAAATCCAATCACCAAGATTCAGTCCATTACAATGTAGAACACCAAGAAATCAGGAACATGGCGAACCATCAAGTTATGGTGGACAGCAAAGAATAGGGCCAGAGGTGAGTAATGAATCTAATGCTACAATGGCTACATTAAAGGATAGAATTAAAGGTTAGAAAACTAGAAGTTTAAGAGAATTGTATGAGCAGAATGATGAAATAGATCAAGTTTCGAATTTTTCATTACTTGCATATGATCCAATAATTTTTTATGAAGTCGTGAAATAAAAATTCTGGATAAAAGCTATGGATGAATAAACCGATGCTATAAAAAGAAATAATACTTGGGAACTTGTAGATTTTCCTGAGGGTAAGAATATTATAGGTGTTAAACGGATTTACAAAACTAAAGTGAATGCTGAAGGTGAAATTGAAAATCATAAAGCAATACTTGTAGCTTAGGGGTTCAATCAACAACCTAGTATTGATTATAATGAAACTTTTTCACCTATAGCTAGACTTGACACAGTAAGAAAGGTATTACCTATTGCTGCACAAAAAAAATGGAAAATATGTCAAATGGATGTTAAGTCTACATTTTTAAATGGTTTTTTGGAAGAATAAGTTTATGTGAAACAAGCTCCTAGATATGAAATTGATGGTAAAGAAGATAAATTTTACAAATTAAATAAAGCATTAGATGGATTGAAACAAGCACTTCAAGTGTGGTACAGTAGAATTGATGAATATCTGAATAATAATGGATTCATTAGGAGTCCAAGTGAGGCAAATTTGTATACAAAAGTAAACGAGGAAGGTAAAATTTTGATTGTGTGCTTATATGTTGATGATTTGATTTTCACTGGAGATATATCAATAGATGATTTTAGGACAAGCATGAAAACATAATTTGATATGATTGATTAGGCCTAATGAAATATTTTCTTTGTATTGAAGTAACTCAATCTGAAGATGGTATTTTAATTTGTCAATATAAGAAAATTGTAAGACATTTGTAACCGCAATTGCAATTGGTACAAAACTTAGTAAGGGTGATCAAGGTTCAAGTATTGATCCAACCTTGTATAAGAAATTGGTTGGAAGTCTTATGTAATTGACTGCAACAAGGCCTGATATAATGTTTGTTCTAAGTTTCATTTATAGATTCATGGAGCCTCCGAAGAGTACCCACTGGCTAGTTGGAAAAAATATTTTAAGATATGTTGCTGGAACAAGAAGCTATGGTATCATGTATACATCTGATTCAGATTTTAATCTAACTGGATATACAGATAGTGACTTTGCAAGTAATATTGATGACAAAAACATCACATCTGGATATGTGTTCAGTTTTGGTTCAGGTACAGTTTTGTGGGCATCAGTGAAGAAATCCATTGTGACTCTATCATCAACTGAAGCAGAGTTGCAGCAACAACAACAACAAGTCAAACTATGTGGATGAGAAGAATTTTAACTGAGTTGTTGCATGAACAGAAAGAACCAACTCAGATTTTATGTAGTAACAAATCTACTCTTACATTATCAAGAAATCATGTTTTTCATAAGAAGAGTAAACATATTGATACGAGGTATCATTTCATTCGAGAATTAGTAAGAAATAATTAAACATGTATGGATTTTTGCAGATCAGAAGACCAATTTGCAGACATATTTACAAAACCCTTGGGAAAATATTTTTTTGAAACTAATAAGGAAAACATAGGAGTATGTATGATGTAACGAAATTTTGATGTAATAGCAAAGTTTTTTTCTTTAGATTTTTGTGAAATAATTAAGGGGGAGAATGTAAGAATAATTATTTCAAAGAGCTTATTTCGTCGTCGACATGTAACCAACTCCAAAAATAGAAGAAAAGAGATATCAACACCTTATAAATAAGCCACTTTTAGGAGACAACCTCCAATACATTACATGAATGAACAATTCTTGGATGATACAAATGACAAAACCTCCTTTATATATATAGGAGTCCATGTGGTCACAATGTAATCCTAGTGGGGCCACAATGTAACCCTAGCCGGCCTAACAATAATAATGTAAGGGCACAATAATAACAATATGGGGGTTACAGGGGTACAAAAATAACAATAAGAGGGGATACACTAACATATTAAGGGACTACACTATTAATATAGGGACTTAACATGACCCTCTCCTTCATACAAGTGTTGTCCTCAACGCTTGAATATTTCTTGATGCTTCTGTATAAAATTCTCATCCTGCCATGTGGAATCTTCTACAGGAAAGTTCTTCCACTTGCTGAGATACTCTGAAATTGATCGTACTTGTCGAGTTCTTGTTTCCGTGACTGCTTCAAAACTTCTTTCGATGTGATGTTGATCTTCTTGTTGTTTCATTAGATTCTGCACCAAAGTTAGGTTCTTTGAGTTGAGAACTTGGTTGTTTGATGCTCGATCTGATCTTCCACTTATTTATCATCCATATTAGGTATTATTTGATCCTTCAAACCATCCAAATTAGCCTCCATTTCTTCTTTTAAACCATCTATGTCTTCTTCGGTTGCTCTTCGTAAGATCGAAATTTGTTGCACTTGGTACCGTAATTTTGATATCTTATACTGCAATTCTTCCTCTTCATGTGTCATAGTATAGATTTTTTAGGGCTTAATGGGTATGGAATTATTTTTTGGAGGCATTATAGAACCCAATACTTATAAAAATTCTAAAATATGCCCCTGGAATCACTTCAAACTGTTTTTTTTTCAAACGAGGCTTATTTAATTCGAAAAAAATACACACATTTTACTTACTTTTGATGAGCTCGATATAGAAATTGACTTATCTCTATGAAATGATTTCAAACATCTTCAATATTTTAAAAATTGACCTATGGTATCTCTTTGGAACTTTCTTTCGAATTTCCACGTTCTACCTCGATTTGGATTATTCAAGACAAAGTTATGTCCAATCTCCCACAATGACCTAATTATGGACTAGTTCAGTAGAGCGAACTTGTACAACTTTCCACGTGTCACTGTTTTCTCCTTTTGTTCTAAACTTGATAGACAAGAAACTACACTCCATTTAATTCACACTGCTTTTTATAGAATTCCAATCTGATGCTCAGATAGAGAGTTATGAATATTTTCCCACGATCACATCTTTGAGATGAAATTCGGGAGCCTTAAAAAGACCTAACTTCCACACATCATATCTCTGAAAATATTGTGAACCAAGATCTAAAATTTTGCGAAGATGTTCCTCAGGATTTTGGCTTTTCTCTCTAAACATTTCAGATTTTTAATCTTCGAAGAAAAAATGTTATAGCGAAAATTTGTTGATGACCTGTTTAGGTTAAATTCAAGAGCCTACAAAAAGCCTTAACTTCCACAGATCATATCTCTGAAAATTTTGCGAAACAAGTGTCTAGTCAATTTAGCGTCCTAAATTGCTAACATAAATTATTGACCAGGGCTAGTAAACTGATGAAGTGTGACGCACTATATGTGCTTAAGAAACCTACTTCTTACTTCATTGTTTTGATGTTTTATTTTTGTTTTGGGGGTTTTATGTTTCGATTCTTAGCGTTCTACTCTGAACTAGAAAGATGAGATTAATTCTAATTAAAAGGAAGGAAAAGGAAATGTTGTCAAATGAATTAAAACAGAGTTTTATTTGCAAGTTCTGTTCCTAACTAAGAAATGATGAAAACAGAGAGTCCTAATCCACATGTTTAAATGAACATTCATAAATGATGCAATCCTGTACCACCAACTCCAACTGATTCATTTAGTTAGAGATTTGTTGGAAGAGCTTGTGAAAAAGATTAATTTTAATGTAATGAGGATCTCCTAAAACATAAAAGGAAATGCTGAAACAAACAGTAACTTAAAACATTATAGTGAAATCTCATTCATTTGATAGAAGTTTATTGGAAGAGCTTGAAAAAAATATTACTATAATGTAGTAAGGATCTCCTATGAAATGTTGAAACAACTTATAACATTACAACTAAATCTCATTCATGAGTTAGAGGTTTATTGGAAGAGCTTGTGAAAGAGATTAATCATAATGTGATAAGGATCTTCAATGAAGCAAAACAATCCATAACTCACAATACTACAACTTAGTCCCATTCGTGAATTAGAGGTTTATTGGAAAAGCTTTTGAAAGAGACTAACTATAGTATAATGAGGAATCTGATCTAAGATTGTGTGAACAAAATATTTCTTATACAGAGATTGACAGTAGGGGCTTTTACTGGTTATTTCACCTTTATTAGAAAGGATGAAACAATAAAGCTTCAACACTTACTGATCATTTAAAAAGAAATATAATGTACCAAATAGAGATCCAATAAAATGAGATCTTCTAATTTGTGCATGTAACGTAAAATAAAATGCTAATAACTCAGAATATCACAATTGAATCCCATTCATTTAATAGAGATGTATTGGAATAGCTTGAAAAAGAGACTAACTGCAATATGATGAGGATCCTTTATCTAAGAAAATGACATGAAACATAATGCTAAAAGCTATGATTTCAGAAAGCAATCTAAGTAAGGAAATATGACAAAACAGAATTGAAAATGACTTATCTAGAAAACATGTAAAACCTCCTCGGATAGTAGGGGCCCTCTGCTACCAATTCAGTGTAATCCTTCTTCAAATTCTTAAATTGTAAATAAAAACACCATCAAGGAACTTCTACAAAAACTCACAAATCTACATCACATTCCATCTAACCTTATACAAAAACACTCCTCATTCTCCTTCTCCTATTTTTCTTTACCATTTTTCACTTACTTTTTCACTACCACTTCACCTATGATAGGAGAAAGCTTCTCCTATTTATACAAAATATGAGGAGACATCTCATTAATGGGGAGTCCATGAATCTCTCCCTCCATCTCTAGAGTTACAATCAAAATAGGAAATGATAAGACACATGTCTTTCTAGAGTTTCAACACAACTAAGAAATAAGACACATATCCTCTTAGAGTTTCAATACAACAAGGAAATGAGACACATATCCTCATGATCCCATGATATTCTCCAACCAAATTCGAATTTGTCCTTAGAGTGCCACATAAGGGTCTTCTAGAAGTCTCCTTTTGATCTACACATGTCAACAATCTCAACCCACTTGTTAGGTATAAGCATATGCACATTATTTTCTAATTTTTAACCAAAAATTCACTTAAAAAGGCTAAGAATTAATAAATTTTGGAAAAACATAAATGTGGCCCAATGATAATGAAAGTGGGATGAATGTAGTGACATAGTAGTGAAATGGAGGTGAAATGGAGGTGATATAATGGACATAATAGTGAAAGTGTAATGGAAATGAATGACATTTTCAAGATCCAACATACCCCCCAACTGAAGTTATTGCATGTCCTCATGCAATATATATTACATTAACTCTTTTGATCTTTGAGCTTTGGCTTAACTTTGCATGATATCATCTGATAACTTCATATTTCTGCAAAGTGTTTTACTTGAATTGCAACATAGTTGGTTCTTGTGTGACAACCATGATTTTGTTTGTATCCAATTTATCCTTTAAGCATTTTTTTTGAAAAGCCATTGTATGCTCATAATAACAATGTAATAGTTAATATATGTTGGAAGTATGTGGGCTCCTGAGTATGATATGGACATGGTAAGATATGAAGATGAAATGTATTCCCCCCCAACTGATGGTATTGACAATTTTATGAAATGATGAAGAGAAATGTTTTTCCAACAATTATCATTCTAGCTTTTTATGGAATTCTATGGTCAAAAATTAGAAAATGACGTACCTTAACTTACCCTTTGGAATGGATGAGTTGTATGTGTGGTGGCTGCAAAATTCTGATCATATTCTTCTTCAAGTGGCTGAACAAGAGGAGTCATGGATAAAGGGATAAGATGACTTTTTATTGCTCCTACTAAAACTTGCTGAATCTGCTCCAAAATGCTGAAAATAATAGTCTTCATGTCTTCAAAACTCATTGGCACAATTCCTACTATGTGAAAAGATGTTCTGATGTCGAACATAGTAGGAAATTTTTGAATTAGTGGCCATTAATGGATGCCACTAGTCAACACGAGAACTCTCACCGTTGATGACAATGAGAGTCAAGATGCCCAAACACATCTTGCTAGGTACGAATGATTTTGCCGATGTCGAATCACCTAGAAGATCTGACAAACAAGGGACATTAATGTATTCCCATTGTTTGTCAGCATGAGAACTTGCCATTAAGGCATGCAAGCCTCAAGGTGTTTTTAAAAGAACTTAGACTCAAAGGACTATGGACTCAATAATTTGCATTGAAGCAGGGCTTATTTGCGGAATGAAAATGACAAGAAGTGGAAGATGAAAATGGAAGATGGCAATGGAGAGTAGAAATGGCAATGGGCAATAAGCATGTGAATGAGCCTCTTGCTTTTATTTCTGGTTTATGAATGGACAAAAAGAAATGGAAAGTGGATGTGAATGTAAATGGAAAATATGAAGTGAAATGAGGTGAATGGTTTATTATGAGGTATGGATGTGATGGAGACAATAGTATCTGAAAGTTTTTCAAGTGTTTGGATTTGATTTTACATCAGCATATTTCCTCTTTGTTCCTGATCATCCTCTTATGAAACAAATTGGTCTCTTAGAGACACCATTCTCTTGTAGTCATTTGTCCTTCCTCCTGGAACCTGCAAAAAACTAATACTTCTTCTGCAATGGAAAGTAATATTATCAAAGGAGAGAGGTGATAAATCTCTCTAGTTATGATATTTACACACAAAACTAAGAATTTGCATTAATGAAACAAGTTCTCAAAGGAAAAATTAAAATAATTTATACCTATTTTGGAATTAGTGCCTCAAGTTGAATGTTGCTTCTTTTCAGCATTTTATTTCAATATTTACCATTTCAAACTCTAATGATGGATTTCTCACTGTGTAGATTTTGTTGAGACCTTTCCAACGATACTTGAATCATCAAAATCTGATTTTGTATGAGAAAGTTAGGCTGATTTGAACAATGAGGTTTTTTAGCTGCGGAATTGGAGAACAGCTGCGGAATTGGACTTTAGTTGCAGAATGTCGACGGTTTCTGTAGCTAAAAATCTTGAATAAAAAGTTAGCTGTTCATCTTTCATCATCAGTCCAAAATTAATCAATACCTTCAGAAAAGTGAGCAAATAACTTGTTCATTTCATTGATTCAATTTTTTTTTTTTTTTTTAATAACAAAATTGAAAAAGAGAAATGCAAAATTTTTATTTTTTATTTTTTTTAATGTTGCACCAATGTCGATTTGGCTTTCCGTTTCTTAGCTACGATACATGCCATTGGTTTCAGATTGTTTATGGCCTTCCATTGTTTACTCACACCTCTAATCTGTAAGCATTGAAAAATTCTTTGGCTCAACTTATTCAGTCTCTTGATTAACAGAAGTCATCTGTGCAATTTTTATTCAAAACTACTCCCTGAGAGCTCCAACTCCATGTATCATCGGTGCATAGACACAGGAGTGGAAACTACGGTGCTTTTCAAATATCTGAAGTCGATGCTCTCATCTGCCAACGAAGAGGTGAAAATGTGGTTGAAGATGAGAGTGGCTGTGTAGCTGGTGGATTTCTTGAGCACCAATGAGAGCAGGAGAAAAGCCATCATCAGTGTAGGTGGAGGGCTGTTGTTGATTGGCTTCAATAGACTTTGTTTTCAATTTAGATTCTTCTTCCTGGAGATCAGGAAAGCCAGATCATGAAATCCCTCAACTGATTACCAAGAAATAAATTCAAAAACCGTTTTTCCTCACGCGGCAGGCAAAAATGGGCTTCAAAGAACCGAAAAATTCTCCCAAACCACCACGAATTTCTTAAAACAATTTCTGGGTTATCTAATTGACCCTATTGGAGAAAAAAATCATGTTTCCATTTTTTGAAATTCATCATTAATCAACCAGAAAACGTGTTTCAAAATCACGTGTCAATAGCAGTTGCGTTTTCCGGAAAATTTATTTGTTGCTGCAATAAAATTATTTGCTGGTAAAACAGGTTTGATTATTATGATTTTCAAATCAAATTCGTATGTGTCATTTTGATAAATTCCACCGAGACATCTAATCCAAATCGAATTCACTTACCTCCCTTGAAAAATGGATCTACCCATTGTTTTACTCTGTGGAATATCTTTGCAGCATTTGATCGCTCAGCAAACTTGAAGACTCGGTTTTGGAAACTCTTGCCGCGCAGATCCTGAACAGAACTTGGACTGTGGACAGATATTTGAGATCAGACTGCTGTGAATTATTGTGGAGACGCCATGGTTGAGTAGCTGGGCTGGTTCAATGTTGCAATCTTGATGGGGTTTTTGCTGCATTTTGATGTACTGCAAGACAAATCATTGAGCTCAATGCATCTACAAGCATTTCTAGGCGAACCATTGCAAAGCATCAACATGATATGCATACATATGATTGTCAGCTCCAACTAGCCTGATCAATACCTCCACGATCGATGGAATACCAATCAAACTCACCAATTTAGCCAGTATCTCTTGATGTGCTTGAATATAACGAATGGTAGCTACCGTATTTCTTAACAACAAGTAGATTACAATCTTGCTAAAGTATCCAATCAGCAAGGTTCTATGAAGTCGGTCAGATTCCAAGAAGGAAAACAGTAAACTCATTAACTCTTCCTCTTCAACTAGTGTCTTGAGAATAATGTCAATTTCACAAGAGAATATCTCACACGTTATAAATGGAAACCTGAAAGCTTGTTTACTTTCTGCACCCTCTTGTGGCTCTTCATGGATATGATCTCAAGTTATTTTTTTTATTTGTGATTTTTTTGGAGTTTAGTGCTCTCGCCTCTTGATTTTATGAAAATATTATGTGCTTTGTTTTTATTGTGTGTTTTGTTAATTGTTTTATTTGAAAGAAACTATTTAATAAAGAAAATGAAATTTATTTTATTTGTTTTGTTAATAAAATTACATATGTTATATTTTCAAAAATGAAAAATATACATATATATTTTACCAAACAAAATAATTTATTGAATTTTTTTTTTTTTTAATGATTTGTTATTAAAATTATATATATATTTTCAAAAATTTAAAAATACATATATATTTTAGTAAACAAAACAATTTAAAATATTTATTTTTTCATTTTTTATAATTGATTTGTTAATAAAATTATGTATGTTATATTTTCAAAAAATTTAAAAATACACATATATTTTATTAAACAAAACAATGTATTGGAATTTTTTTTCATTCATTTTTTTTTTTTTTTTAATTGAATCAATTGAAATGATGAAGTTTATTTTGTCTCTTTTTTTTTTTTTACATAACAATTCTTTTTTTGATCCTCGAGATCATACAAAATGCAGGAGGAGAGCATACTCGAGAATTATTAATTTTTATTTTTATTTTTTTTACATAGCAATCCTTTTTCTGATCCTCCAGATCACACAAAGTGCAGGAGGAGAGCATACTCAAGAATTATTAATAATTTTTTTTTTAGATGTAATAAATAAGGTCTCCTAATTACACTTCCCCGGCAGCGACGCCAAAATGTCTAGTCAATTTAGCATCCTAAATTGCTAACATAAATTATCGACCAGGGCTAGTAAACTGATGAAGTGTGACACACTATATGTGCTTAATAAACCTACTTCTTACTTCGTTGTTTTGATGTTTTATTGTTGTTTTGGGGGTTTTATGTTTCGATTCTTAGTGTTCTACTCTGAACTAGAAAGATGAGATTAATTCTAATTAAAAGGAAGGACAAGAAACTGTTGTCAAATGAATTAAAGCAGAGTTTTATTTGCAAGTTCTGTTCCTAACTAAGAAATGATGAAAACAGAGAGTCCTAATCCATGGATATTACAGCTTCTAAATGAACATTCATAAAATTAAAAGTAACTCAAAACACTACAACTTAATCTGATTCATTTAGTTAGAGATTTTTTGGAAGAGCTTGTGAAAAAGATTAATTTTAATGCAATGAGGATCTCCTAAAACATAAAAGGAAATGCTGAAACAAACAGTAACTTAAAACATTATAGTGAAATCTCATTCATTTGATAGAAGTTTATTGGAAGAGCTTGAGAAAAATATTACTATAATGTAGTAAGGATCTCCTATGAAATGCTAAAACAACTTATAACATTACAACTAAATCTCATTCATGAGTTAGAGGTTTATTGGAAGAGCTTGTGAAAGAGATTAATCATAATGTGATAATGATCTTCAATGAAGCAAAACAATCTATAACTCACAATACTACAACTTAGTCCCATTCGTGAATTAGAGGTTTAATGGAAAAGCTTTTGAAAGAGACTAACTACAGTATAATGAGGAATCTGATCTAAAATTGTGTGAACAAAATATTTCTTATACAGAGATTGACAGTAGGGGCTTTTACTGATTATTTCACCTTTACTAGAAATGATGAAATCAGAAGCTTCTGGCCCTTTTACTGACTCTGCCTAAAGAAATATAATGTAAACACTAAAAACTAAATAATAGAAAATGAAATGCTAATAACTCAAAATATCACAATTGAATCCCATTCATTTAATAGAGATGTATTGGAAGAGCTTGAGAAAGAGACTAACTGCAATATCATGAGGATCCTTTATCTAAGCAAATGCCAAGAAAAATAATGCTAAAAGCTATGATTTCAGAAAGCAATCTAAGTAAGGAAATATGACAAAACAGAATTGAAAACAACTTATCTAGAAAACATGTAAAACCTCCTTGAATAGCAGGGGCCCTCTGCTACCAAATTGGTGTAATCCTTCTTCAGCTCCTTAAAATTGTAATCAAAACACCATCAAGGAACTTCTTTATTGAAAAACTCACAAATCTACATCCCATTCCATCTTAACCTTTGTTACAAAACACTCTCTATTCTCCTTCTCCTATTTTTCACTACTTTTTCACTACCCATGATAGGAGAAAGCTTCTCCTATTTATACAAAATATGAGAAGTTATCTCATTAATGGGAGTCCATGAATCTCTCCCTCCATCTCTAGAGTTACAATCAAAATAGGAAATGATAAGACACATGTCTTTCTAGAGTTTCAACACAACTAAGAAATAAGACACATATCCTCTTAGAGTTTCAATACAACAAGGAAATGAGACACATATCCTCATGATCCCATGATATTCTCCAACCAAATTCGAATTTGTCCTTAGAGTGCCACATAAGGGTCTTTTAGAAGTCTCCTTTTGATCTACACATGTCAACAATCTCAACCCACTTGTTAGGTATAAGCATATGCACATTATTTTCTAATTTTTAACCACAAATTCACTTAAAAAGACTAAGAATTAATAAAGTTTGGAAAAACATAAATGTGGCCCAATGATAATGAAGTGGGATGAATGTAGTGACATATTCATGAAATGGAGGTGATATAATGGACATAATAGTGAAAGTGTAATGGAAATTAATGACATTTTCAAGACCCAACACCAAGCTATGAAATTTTGCAACAATGTTCCTCAGGATTCTGGCTTCGCACTCTAAAAATTTTAGCTTCTAAACCTTCGTAGCAAAAACGTTATAGTGAAAATGCCACAATGATCTGTTTGGAGCAACGAAACCCTAGAATCAAAAGCTCTAATACTAAATGTTGTGAAACTAGCTCCAAAAATAGAAGAAAAGAGATATCAACGCATTAGAAATAAGCCACTTTGAGGGGGAAACCTACAATACATTACATGAATGAAAAATTCTTGGATGATACAAATGAGAAAACCTCCTTTCTATATATAGGAGTCCATGGGGCCATAATGTAAACCTAGTGGGGCCACAATGTAACCCTAGCTGGCCTAACAATAATAATGTAAGGGCACAATAATAACAATATGGGGGTTACAGAGGTACAACAATAACAATAAGGGGGGATACACTAACATAATAAGGGACTACACTATTAATATAGGGACTTAACATGACACCTCACCGAACACCCCTGCATCACCTCACCACCTTGCCATATCCAACATCGAAGAGTCACTACCACCTGCAGAAATGAAAGGGCAAGCACCATCTCACCAAAATAATATTCTAATCATTGTAACTCACATTAAAATTTATGTATAAATATAGAGGCTTAGCCGGAGGTAGATGGTTCACTCGGAAAATTCGTTTTTGTGTAATGTTGCAGCTGTAGTTGCGTCTTTGATGTGTGTTTCTCTCTGTTTATTGTTTTTCCAGGCTGACGAAACATCTGAGGATGCCTGCCTTACAGAGGATTTGAGTAAATCATATGGAGCATTCAGTAATGCTATTCAATCAATTCTGGAACAACATGGGAAGCCCATCGTCAACAGGGAATTGGTTTTGGGTGCGAGAAAATTGTTGGCGAAAGAAAAATACTCGTAGCATCCATGTTTGTATTGCAGTGACAAGAACGCTGATGCTGATTTCCCATATGAGGTTGTTGCATTTTCATAGGTGTTTTCCCTTGTGTATCTATATATAAAAAAAAAAGTATTTCCATATACATAAATATAAATAAAATTCATTTCTATATATGTATGCTTATTTTAAAATATTGTTTTTAGAATCATAATTTAATTATTAAATAGGTAAGAGACATTTAATATTTATAAAATATTTTAGAATATTTTTAATAATAATCACAATTAAAATGTAGATATTTTTTTAAAATTATTTTTTTATTTTCTAGCTTTTAATTAAATTGATTAATTAAAAAAAATATGAACAAGTGTCATGAAATGAGTTATGATTTTTGGGTACTTGATTTGTATTGGTCCATAACAAATCTTATTTACAAATTAAGAATTTCCATGATAAAGTGGGGGTAAATCTCCATGGTTAAGAATCTTGTTACATGTTTTTTTAAATTTAACAAAGAAAGATTCACTCTTACTTTACCATATAGATTCTTAGCCTATAAATAGGATTTTTTGCAATGGGCCAATATCATGGCTTACTAATACCACATGCTCAAAAAACCATAACTTATTTACATAGAACACATATTCATATGACATTTTTTTTATTTAATCAATTTAATTAAAATAAAATTGACATAGCTAGTTTTGAGGTAAATCTCAACCTTTAATCTATGACTAATATTAAAAATATTGTAGAAATCAATTGGCGATGTTATGAATTATTATGTAAATTATGAAATCAAAGGAGAAAGAGAGCACATGGAAAAGTGTAGAGAGGTCCAAACCCAAAGCTTTTTACATAATAAACAAAAAGAGTTATGATCCTAAATACTACTATAACTTCGAGTCATCTATATTGACAAATAAATTTCCTAAGAAAAAAGAAAAATTTACACAATATTATTCAGATAAACTTCATAGTGTTGACCTCATATCCCATCATTATTGTGTTTGGGTCAATCCTATGACACTTGGTTACCATGCTCAAGCCTGATTGATCTGCTTCAGAGTTTCCATATGTAATGTAAATGATAGTTTGGTTTACAAACCCTTCTAAAGGTTGATCCCAAATATTAAGATGCCTAAATTTCTCTATCAATTTCTCAAAAATTTCTTGTTGCTGCTTTGTGGCACTTTTCAGCAGTTAAATTTTATCTTCTGAATGGTTTCATTTTTCTTTCACCCTGGAAATGTCCCTTCTCAGAGCTTTCATGTCCATTTTAATTCTGTTAAATTGGTCCCTGATGGAAAAGGAATTCCTATTTAATTTTGTAGCTATGATCGGTCTTCATAAATTTTATTTTATCCCTTGAAAATTTATGTAATAAATAATGTAAGTCATGTTCTTCATGTTGGGTTCAAAAAAAGTAAATTTGGAATTTTTGGCTCCAAACCATAAAGTCGACCACCTAAGAAGACATGTCGACTTTCCCCTATAGTCACACCAATTTGTCCTTATTTGTGTGTGTGTGTGTGTGTGTGTGTGTGGCATTTCTTCCTCCTCCTCAAGCATAATTTCATATCACATTTGAGGCACATTTCGAATCACTCTTCTTATGGTTAAATGTGAAGTTAATTTTTTTGTGGAAGATCGAGCTTTTGGACATACATATTATCTGTGGAAAACTGAGTCCTATTCTCTGAGGGAGACTGAGCTAAGCCAGACCAAATTCACGCATCTCGAGACCTTGATCTATGAGGCAAGAAAAAGGTTGAGATCTGAGGTAATAGGTCGAACTCTAAGGCAGGCAGAAGGTCAAATTCTAAGAAGACTAGACTGAGTTTGTTGGAAAAATTTATGAGGTGTATAAAGGTTAGTTTGACTAGGTGTAATGAGGGCTATGACTTTATGTTTGACTCGATGTATCTTTGTTGAACTTAATGATCTCTCTAAGAAAATAATTTTTGGATTTTCCTCCCATGTGGGATTTCCTAGGGTAAATTCTTATGTCTCTTGTTTGGTTGTCTCTTTGTGATCCTACTATCATTTAGTTTCTATTTTTGAGATATTCTATGTAATTTATTTATTATGAACTCATATGAAAGAAAATATTAACTAAATAAATCATAAGAAGTAATTATTAGTTTGGAAGATCCTTTGAAAATCAACATGATATCAACGTTTTGGTGAAAGAACAGCCTTAAAATAATCAAGTATACTTCAATTTATATTCTAGGGCTTATTTTTCTATCAACCCTAGAAACCCTAGTTCCATTATAATTTTAAAAAGGATGAAAAGCATTGATTTTTCATTTTTCTAATGTTCCTAAAATAAAAGCCTATTTTTTCCTCTGAGCTAAAGTAGTAAAGGGTCGAAGCCTTAGTTAAAACTCAAAAGGTTGAAGTTTCTTTTTGTACTGAGATTCTGTTGACGGGAAAAAATGCACTGCCGACAACAAGGGGGTTCTCCCCGGTGAAAGGTCCCAATTAAACCTCACAACGTTTGGGATAGGAGCCCCATCCGGTATGTGGGCCCGGCTACCCATTAGGGGAATTTTGAGGTCTAAAATGGGCCTCCTAAGGAAATTATAAAATAATAGTGGAAAAAATCTAATAAGATTTGATGACATCATCAAATTTTAGAGGGAAAAATGAAAAAACTACTTTTTCAATTCATATTTTCAACTTATCTCCCAAAGCTTTTACTCAAATTTCGAGCGGGAGTACTCGTTGGATGCGGAATTTAATTCCTCATCCAAGGAGTACCCATGTTGCATACTTTCGATGGGTCTTATTACACGAAAAATGAGAAATACATAAAAAAATGTGATTACAATCACATTTTTTATGTATTTCTCATTTTTCGTGTAGAAGAGTTCATCGAAAGTATGCAACATGGGTACTCCTTGGATGAGGAATTAAATTCCACATCCAACGAGTACTCCCGCTCGAAATTTGAGTAAAAATTTTGGGAGATAAGTTTAAAATACGAGTTGAAAAAGTAGTTTTATTATTTTATTATTTTTTAATATTTTTGCTTTTTTACTCCAAAAATGGTGAATCATCCATTATGGATGACATCATCATCTTGAATCCTATTGGTTGTTATAAAGTTTATTTTTGTTGTACATTTTTCTTATGAGGCCCATTTTAGACCTCAAAAATCCCCTAATGCACCATAGTTG
Source organism: Pinus albicaulis (assembly GCA_034641835.2). NCBI lineage: Eukaryota > Viridiplantae > Streptophyta > Pinopsida > Pinales > Pinaceae > Pinus > Pinus albicaulis. Next base: position 581,278,929 of record CM076574.1, read on the forward strand.
TTTCCACTATTGGTTGTTGGATGAGAAGATGATGGAGCGGAGGTGAAGATGAAATGACAAATCAGTGAAGCAAAATCAACCCAAGATTAATGAACCATAAACAAAGATACAAGCAGCAATAAAAATAAAAAGGGGGTATGCCATGACTAGGATCAGTAAGTCGAAAACCAATCAAACATATGTGAAAGAAAACATGCCGGAAGTTAACTGCAAAGTAGTTCACAATAGATCACCGCCATGGCAAGGACAAATAATCACTAAACCAAAAGAAAACATACATGCAACCACTGAGAAATAATTCACAACTAATGGAATGCATGAAAGCAGGCATACAACATAATGAAGTATTAGGCAGCTAGTACTATCACCATAAACAAGTACGTGAATCAGTGCCAAAAAGGAGAGTATATTATTAATGTTGCTGCAACGTCAAATACATGTTTACAACTCATCAAAACCCAATAGTGGAACATGAGATATTCATCTCAATGCATGATACAAAACCCTAGCCTCGCTGCCTCTCTCTCTACTTATGCCAAGAGCTGAGTGCCTTTAGCTCTCTAGCCACAATTCCTCTATCATACTGGCTTTCATTGTCGAGCTAAAAGTCCTCGTAATTTTTCTCGAAGTTTTACATATAAGCTGAGATGACTCTTGAGTTGCCCCCTTGACTCTTGCTCTTCCCGCATGTTGGGTTGGTTTGTGACTTGGTCCATTTGCGACTCGCGACCCTGGGAAATCCGCGACCTGTGACCTCGGGAAATCCGAGACCTGCGACTTTGGTCAATCCGCGACCTGCAACCTCGAGAAATCCGCGACCTGCAACCTCGGTCAATCCAAGACCTGTGACCTTGAGCAATCTGCGACCTGTGACCTCGAGAAATCCGTAACTTGCGACCTGTTACCTCGAGAAATCCGTAACTTGCGACCTCAAAAAATCCGTAACTTGCGACCTCGAGAAAATCTGCGACCTGCAACCTTGGGAAATTTGAGACTTGCGTTCTTTTGATGATCTCTGGGCTTTGCGGCAAGATTCCTTTTCCTACATCTCTGTCTCATGAACGTGACCAGGTGCCTTTCAACTTAGAGTGAGTGTCTTGGGGATTCGTGATAATCCACTTGCTCTGCAAAGGACCTCTTTGCTTACTAGGAAAGACTCTGGCTCTTCATGCAAACAAAGCTTCCACCTGCAATCACATAGCATAGGTTTCATGTCTTCATGATCGAATAATAATAATGCCATAGGCTTATTTAATTAATTTTAAGAGTGAAAATGATAAATTTAGACCCCTGTGTGGTCGAGTGTTGTGCCACTATGTCATCAGAGAAAACGGCTAGCGTAGGCTTTCCCTGTGCCTCTTCAATCAATGCAATGTCAGTTGGTATCGCTATGGAATGAGTTCCAAATGTGGGTCTGTAGTTTAACTTGTTCTAGTAGCTGTTACTTCATAAGGGTGGCTCGGTTGATGAGACATGATGCCCCTTCATCCCCCCTAAACATCACCCCGTGTAGAAATGAATTTATAAAATGAAGGTACAGACACAGAACTGCTGCTCACACTTCATTGAGGGCTTAGTGCACATAATTTGCATGTTAAGTCCACCAAATGACTTGATGCAGTGGTGAAAATAAATAATGACTAGTTCTGAATGAGGGGAGGGACCTTGATGAGATGGGTCCTTCCACATCTTCGACTCTTGAAGTTCTAGACCAGTTTAGGTTGTTGACTACCTCCAAAGAAGAATCGAACGACCATATAAAGGAGGCATATCTTTAAGTTGTCCACTGTCTTTTGTTATGCAACTAACGATGCATTTGCATTAATTACAATCATATTACAGATACACATTTTATGAAACACCACTTCTTCCACGACCACAGTTTTCTAAGGTTGTCATTGCACTCAGCTCCCATTGTGATGCAACGTATTTCAAAATTGGGCTTTTATTTGGTCAACGCAGGTGACATATGGAGATCCTAACTCATAAGCTTTGAAGCTAATGATGCCCCTGTCCTCATTATCAGAAATAAAAATATTCTCTAAGTCTTCCTTGGCCATGAGGGAACAAGAGGATTTCTTGCAACCCTTCCTCATGGCCCTGTATCAAAATTTGGCAGCAAAACATTGACTTCTTAATCCTGTATCAAGAACCTTTGGCAAGGAAATTATGACACCCTTGAAATTTTCCCACGAGCCAGCAAGTTGACACTTCTGATGTTTTTGTAAGCACAGTGATGCCACTTGTCATGCTCCTTCCCCAGACACCATTGGAATGCTCTCTCAGTGTGTACACGCAGAGCATGAAATTCATAGGTCGCAGGATTGTTAAATTATGAGGTCGTAACTCCTGGTGCCTTCATGAGGCGAAATCTTGCGACCTCGGCAGTAGTGCGACTTGGTATCTTACTGTGAGATGTGACCTCAAAAAGGTCGCACGATTGCTACTATAACCAAGTCACATTTTTCATTTGCTTCATAGTTTCGTGACTCAGGGACTCGGAGGGATAACATGATTGTGCTCTTAAAATGAGATGTGACCTCAAATAGGTCGCAGGGTCGCAATTCCAACCCAGTTGCATTCTCATTCACTCCATTGGTCTTGTGACCCAGCAATCGGTCGTGTTCTTGATGCGGTCATGTCTTTCATCAATGCATGAACTGCACAATCGCAATTTTATGATGCGATTATGTGCATTCCCCATGTGTAAATCTTCTCCTTCTCTTACGAGCCTCCAATGGATATGGACTGCTCAATGAGCACCAGACATCAACGCAGTCGCAGCCACAATGCGTAGGCATTTATGCATGAAATATGGTTCCTTAGGCAGATGATGAGGCGCGTAAGTTATTTGATGCAGATCTATGCTTATACTACATCATGACCCTTTTATATCTCCAACAGGCAATTGTGTGGAAAAATCAACTCCGGCCTTCCACAGATAAAGGTATATGGGTTAATTTGTAATTCTACCAGTGCATCAAAGTCCTAAATCGAAACGCTTGGATTTGTGATATGTGGAGACCGTGCTTGAAGTAGCACATTACGGAGGATGCTAATTATTTCGGTGGCCTGACAACAAAATAGAATGATTTCTTTGCCCTGAAAGATAAGGGTTAGCGGGCCAATACTATGTCGATGAGAGGTTTCTTAATGCTCCTTTCCTAAATTTTTTAGTATCCTGCTTCCATGGTAAGCTCTTCCTTCCCTCACGAGCTTGCGATCAGATACACCTTGCAAAAGGAGCGCGCAATCTCAAATATCTTTCTTTCGATTGTGCACTTCGATTCCACCTCCAAGAAACCCAAATTCGTCATTGTGCAAGACTATCTATATATGGCTTATTTTCCTCCTAATCGAAAAGTCTCCACAATGCATATGTATACATGCCGCGAAATATTTTAGGGCTCCATGCCGCATGGGTCTTTGGGTGGTCCATAAGGCGCATTTTATGGAGACATATTTATTCCTTCGTTAGCCCATGACCTTTCAAGACATTTTGTAAGGCGTAGTCATTAGAATCCTCTCTTTTCCCTCTAACTATGGCTTTGGTATGCATGTGGGATGGGATCTCTCTTTTAATTAAAATATAATCCCTCATTGAACAAGGTATCTCTCTTTTCTTAAATGACTTGCATTCAACTTTTTCTTTAAATTATGCCCGACTTCTTGTAGCCCTGATAGAGATTCATGACCTTGGTGACTTTGTTGCTTTTGTCCTTTTGTGCTTTGCTAACACTATGCATCCTCTTCATCAGAATTATCCGTTATACAGATAGGAGCCCAAGCATCACTTGATACAAGAGCGTCAGACTTTTGCTGCTCCGGACCTGCTAAACTAGGAAAGTTGTGTAAGATGAATATATCATTAAAAGTCAAATCTCAACCACCATAACCTGCAAACAAATACAGTGCGTGATCTCGTGCTACCAACCCATGAGTAGATCGGCCTTGTGGAGAATCAGATTCAGGATTAAGAGTGCTCTCCCCAATTGATTTCCTATTATTGACTGATGTCTTTATCTTCTCAAAAATATTCCATTCCAAACACAAATTTGATATGCTAGAAGTTGAGGACACGAGAACCTATAAAATAAATGTATCACTTAACTGTAGTGCGCCATGGTGACCACCGTGAATCATAATTAAGTCAGGATCCATCAAAGCAGCTGCATGATTTGATCGTGGTAATGGGGCATCCCCTTGAACTTTAGGAATGATCCATTTATTTATCATTACATCATAAATTCTCAAGCAATCTTCTTCGATGATTCCAACATCACCTTTCCCCCCAAATAGAACAGGATATGCTCCAGCAGTGGTCAAGGAATGGTAACCTCTTCCACATGGGACTCTTCCACCAGGATTCAATGCATTCCATTCCGGTGAATCTACTTACCTGTATGAAGAAAAGTAAGATCCCCCAACTAGTGAGGATCATTGTTTCCATAACCTCCATAACCTCAATGAATCACAATGGTTCTAATCTCTAAAGGGTGAAAAACTGCAACATGAGTGCCCTTGCATCTAACTTCAACATAACCCTTTATAACTGGACCATTCCACTTTAAAGTGGTCGTGTTAAGCTCGTGAATGTCATTGAACATTGTGCTCTGATTACTTCCACCTATAACCCATAAGTCTTGATCACCTATAAGAGTTGTGGTGTGGTATGCCCGTGGAGAAAATGGCACTTTCTGTTGAAGTTGGTTCCACTGTTCTGGGTCCAGGTCAAAAAAACCCAAAGATCATCAAAAAGTAAATTTCCATTGCGACCCCTCAGGATAAATAATTTATTTCCAAAAAGTGTGGTTGTATGTCCAGCTCAACCCTTGAGAACAGGATGACCTCAATTACTTTAAATAAGCTTGGTGAAGTACCCAAAAAGAATGCCTAAATGATCCAAGGTGAAAGGGCTTCTAATGGATATATTTGTTACAAAGAAAAGTTTCCATTAGAGAGTATGCATGATGACCCCTCCTTCCCACACATGGTGTGGCTGCAGCCAAATTATCTCGTCATGATGGTGAGAAGGCTTGGGAGGGGCTAGGAATAGGTCACATGGATTTTACTAACTACAGGCTGGGTCAAAGCCCTAATAGCTAAGCGAGCAGAGGGGGACTCGAAATTTTGAATATACCCAAAATTTTGGGTGCTGTTGTAGCAGCTACAACAGATTCATATGAAGAAATAATTAGGAACCATTTATAGAAGGTTTAAGTATACTTAGAGATGGATGAAGTCTTAAATTATGTTGAAGTTAGGCCAAAAAAACACTGGTCCATTTCAGTAGGAGATTCAAATTCTATTATAGAGGGTCGAGAAGGCCTCAGGGCTTGTTACAATATACCGAGAAGGTATAAGGACCCGTTATTGGAGGATGGAGGAGAATTTAACAATCTCATAAAGATTAAGATGCCTCAAAAGACCAAACATAAGTTATTGATGATCTTTGCAAAAGGAAGGTTACCTCTCAATATTGAGATTCACTATTTAAGAAAATTTTATACTCAAACTCTAGTCTAAATATTTGGAAGAAGGATAAAGTTCGAGGCTATTTGTAAAGCTAAAAGACCTTAGATGAAAGATACAAAGACTTATTCTCAAGTGATCCAAAATAGTTCGAGATGCCTCAAGTTGGCAAATGTGTCTTCAAGAAGTCCACTAAAATATGATTGTATTGCAAGGTATGTATTTTTGAGAGATCAAAATGATTTTTTAAAACATTCTTTTAGACTATGATCACTTGTCAAATTACAACCAAGTATAAGCTTGATTGAAGTGTCTCTATTAAGACTTGTATCAATTGTTTCTTTGAAATTGTAGATCTCTAATCCAATGAAGTAAGGTTGATCTCAATGTGTCTTGTGTTAATCTTTCATAGAGATACATCGTTCTTTACTTTCATAGTTGCATTTCATCAATCACTTGTTAAATTAACCCAAAATCAATGTATCATTATTCATATCTATATTATTAACCATCAGCGTATAAAACTATGTAGAAAGAACAACTACGTTATCACAATCTAAGCAGTGGAATGTAAAGGATCAAAGGAAGAGAAGCATGAACACATAGAGACACCAGGATTAGTTCGAGACCAGGGAAAAACCCACAACAGGGAAAACCCTTGCAAATTATTCTTCTTGCATCATCATCAAATGATTCAGGAAACAAGAGTACAATGATTTGTAGATCCATATCTTCATGATGTAGAAAAAAACTAGCATATGCACAATAAAACCATAAACAAACTTTTGTTGAAGGAGCTTGAATATGAGAACTGAAATGCATTAACATTGGTTGTAGCATACTGATGAACATTGTTGATATTGAGTGAGAACTGTAGATACATCTTGTAGCAGAAATACATAGAGCAGATTGACAGATCTGCAAATATACAGAGGTATGAAACCCCAGATACAATTTATCACTAAAACTCACTGAAAATGATTGTTCAATCCTAGATATGAGTCGTAGAAACTATCAAGGTTGACTACGAAAATCTGAACAAGAAATGGAGATCGGATCAAGCTCAGATCTGCCCAGAAACCCTCAACTGCAACCTCAACATGATGTGCTCGTGACTATAGCTTCCCTCTCTGCTACCATGGAACTATGTGTCTGCGGCTATGTGTCCCTAGTTGCATGAATAACACACATTGCCCATGGCTATGGCTTAGATCGACCTGATCTGGTCCTAAGGCCCTAGCCACAACCATACCATTCTATGTCTGCAGCTATGACACCCTGGACACAGGCATAACACACCATTCCTAGGGCTAGAGCCTAGTTTTTCCAGTTCTGTTCCTGTGACTAGAACAAAATACCCTATTTTTTGCGCAAGTTTCGAACCTATGATTTTAGGCCTTGCGCGAACTCTTTCCGTCGAACCTGTGTGAACAAAAAAAAATGGATGTACCAAAACCAAGAATGCAATTATAATGTTTCTTGAGAAAGTATGTAAGAATGAGCTTGAGGTCACTTCTATTTATAGATTTTGTGAGGGTCTGCTTCGGGTTGAGGCCGAATTGACTAATTTCACATGTGCTTAGGCCGACCCATTCCATTTCACTTTAATAAATAAAATAATTCATAATTTAACTCTCGCTTAACCGATTGAGGTGATCTATAGGTCGATTTTAGTCCTCTAAAAAATATGACAATCTGAGTATTCCAAAGTGGAATTTGACTGTAGTTGCATAATTTTAACACTCCCTCTCAACTAGGTAGAATTCCACCTTCCAATATATGTTCATCAATCAATATTCCATTCTGGTATCTTAATAATCATGTATCATCATTGGTCATCTTTGTCATGTAGACGTCATGTTGTGATCCTTCATCATTGCAAATCATCAATGTACTAGTCATGGTTATTCCAGCTTATCTCTTGATTGTGGTTTCTCATATGCTCAACATTCTCGGATCTAGAAGAAGAATAATTTTTCACTGGAGAGGAGCTTAGGCTACCACCTTTGATCCATCAGGCTACCATTCAGAATCTCAACTAGCGGGATACTACCTGGAATATCAATCATCAATCATCATCGGAAAGCATATCATTAAGGAGCACATCTCAACCTGTAATCGCATCAGGGAGCATATCTCAACCCTAAATATCATGGGGGAGTTATACATATACAACCACATCTCGAGAAACAGGATATCCAAACATGTATGGGAGCCCATATCGACCCTGGGATAACATTGGAGAGATCAATCTCAACCTGGAACTGCATAGGGTTAGCTCAACCCATCCTATTGCCTACTAATCTTCCCATCAATGATCATGAATAATCATGTGGTAGAACACCTACATCATAATTGAATTGGTTTTACGCCCCAAGTACACTCTCAAATAATTTTCTAAACAAGGAGCAGTATTCCTGATAAGCCCAACTTGTGGGTATGATGCCAACTGGGGTATACTCTGTAAAGACTATATTAGAGAGTAGAATTCTCTAACCCTATGAATATAGGAGAGAAACATCTCTAACCCTATGGGGAACAGATAGGGGTCATACCCTATTTTCTAGAGTTCCCTCAACCACAGGATCCCTCCATATCAATTCCTTGTCCTGGGAGCTCAGTCAAGGAAGAAGATTTGGCTTAGTGTCCTCGATCAACGCTACTATTATCATACTCAAATCTGGTATTTTCTTATCTCAATAGAAGTTGATTCCTGTTCATACAGGACATCAAATCAAATATTATGTTAGAACATACATAATCATGTAAATCACAACAATATAGCATAATAATCCTCCCTCTCATGGAGGTTTCAAAAACGTGTGGATACCATAATCATCCTCCCTCTCACGGAGGTATCAATCAAAAGTCTAAGCTTGTCTCGAATAGCTGCATTGTCTCAATGAATGGATAAATCACATTCCCAACTATATGTATATGGGATTCTTTGTCATCACATTGTATCCATGTCTTATCTAGATCATGCTCAGACAACTCTTTAAGGAGCTTCTACATCTTGCCTCAGAGCTAGCCTTGCTAGTAGCATTGTACCCGACCTTGGTCATGATATGGACCTCTCATCCAAGATATCATGAAAGATCTCATATTAAGGAAACATAAAACTGTGCTCATAAATAATAATAACAAACATCATTAGTTCATCAATGCAGCTACATTTCATGGGAGAAATATCTCAACCTTTAAAAGTAGAATTTTTCATGCAATTATTTCAAAAGATGTTTTGTGTAAATTCTGAATGAAGCAACTCAATCATGAATTTAATCATGTTCTATACACATCATATACAGATGGATGTTAAAACCGGAACATCAATGCTTCAATAAACTAACATATGCGATGTCACTTTTAACAAGATTTGAAATTTAAATCGGAGTGTCCAATGATTTATGTTACACAAAGACATTTCAACAGTCTTGTAACATGGAATTTATTTCCCAAATTTCAGAAATAGATTCATCATGCCATGATACATCATTACGAGATTCATAAGCTATCTCCCTCTTACTCAGATTATAAGAGGATCATCACCTATCAAGGGTAGACTACCATTATGTATAATAAAATCCATAATCAAAATCAAGGCCTTACCTTGGAACTCATTATCATGACTTCATCATATATCTGTCAAATATGGACAAATATGATTGGAGGAGCTTGCATCACGCAACTCTCTCGATAAGCATACTATATTATCAAGCCAACATGATTAGCCTTACATAAATCAATGTTTTTTCAACAAAATCATCTCATCGGAGTTTAAAAGCCAAACCAAAACTATTATCAAATACATTGATATCAATTATTTAAGCCAGAGATAGGTAAAGCTCATATCAAGTCTTGACATCATTTATTGTTGATTCAATAGGTGAATCATGTCATTACAAGCCATTTATGTCACTAGATGCAAGTGCATGCATCAAGGTTAAGTCATGAAGGTTCCATATTCATACTGAATCACAACAACCATTGTGCTAGGAACAAGGAGACCAATAAAAAACCATTTTTCTGAATACTCACATAAGATACTAAAGATCACTATTCCCACTTAGAATTGTCATCAAGGAAAATCGACAATCAATAGATCAATTCAAAATAGAGAGATTTATAATCCAAATACATGTCTCAATGATTAATTCATAGTTATAAAACATCATGTCCAAGTTCCAAATACATCTCATCTATATCAATCAGTTAAAACATGTAGCACAAACTTCAAACATAATGACATATTCATATGAATGTCTCAGTCACCTACAAACACAAGTTTGATTCAAACATAGAAATTTTTTCCTACTGATATCTGCAACACATCTGCAAAAATGACATATTCCATGTGACCATGTGATTTCATGCCTAATCCTTTATTTAATTTGATCAACAATTTAACCCGACAACTTCAGAAATCAGTTTACAATGGAGGGACACGTCATAGATCCCTTGATTCAGAGTACAGACTAATTTCATGTACAAAACTTTAATTTTGTGTCTATCAAACCTAGTTGCATTTATGGATCTTCTTTTGTGTGAGTGAGGCTCAGACCTTTGTTGTAGATCAACAATGTCAAATACCCATAAATCATAGTAGAACATGTAAATTCATTTTCATTCATTTCATGAACTTGCTTTTACTGGAGTCAAGAAACAACATATATGTTAGATCATAAACACATATCTGTCATGATTATCAACATCATGTCATCAAACTTTCATCAAGGTTTGGACTTGAAATATCAGGGCAATATGTAGATATGACAGCAAAATATCAATACATCAAGGTAGAGCATTTAATTTCACCATGTGCCATAACCAAAGGTAGTATGAGATCTAGAACATCAATCTCATATATATTCCTCTATCATCATGGTCACTAATACCATGCTTATCATGATCAATAAGATCAAGTTAGGTTATTCAATAAACCAACAGAGTATTAATCTATTTTTCCATGAGCTTTCATCATGCTTATCACAAGCATTATCAATATGATATCAATGAGGTAAAATTTTACAAGAGATCGGCATGTCTTATGCATATCTAGAGTCAAGAGTATTTACTAGAGTGAGAATCAGGATCTCAAAAATAATATATGTTAGCCAAACATCAGGTTATGCCAATATATCCAAGATAAAAAATAAGTAGCCTCACATAATCAAAAAGGTTATTATGATCAAAATATTCACTACCAGGTGCACCATTTTATCATAGGAAACATAAGTCCAAATCAATTTCATATGCATGCATGAGCCATTTGAGAAGGAAACATTCTCAACATACCATATGGCTGACTTAGCCATCAATGTTAAAACTAAAATACAATATACCATGCATACCTAGCGGTATTACCTATGCACCTTCACATAGGAAATTTGTAGTGCTCAAGTGCCTCTTTACCTCTATTAGATCTTCCCATGTTTCCTTAATTCCAAAATATCATCAATAGGGATCCACTCATCGCATCTCATCAAGAAGGTTAGGAATATCCAAGTGCTCAAATGTATATGCAAGAATTAATGACTAGGAACAATAATCATAATAATCAGATCCATAAGTATAAACAAGAGTAAGTTCATAATTCAAGGAATACTTATCTTCAATGAGAGATGATCATATCCCTCTTAAACCAAACTTCAAGAGCCATCCATAGAACATAGAATATTGTTTCCCTCAATCAACAACTTTATAAACAACTAGGTCATTTGTCAAATCAATTCCAAGTGCTTGTGCATCTTCACATATAACATGTTGGGGTTTCATACACCAAATCTCAAGCCTTTACCATAAATTAGGGTTTCTCTCAAACCCTCGCCATCAAACCCTTATGCACTAACTACATAGGGTTTTCTCCATAACACAGAATTATTTTAGGTCTCTACTATCCTTTTCTTGCTTCCATCAAAAGTGTCTCCATGGGGTGATCTCCATGGATTTTATTCAGCCCAGCTCTGAGACCATGTTAATTTTTCATAGAGATACATTGTTCTTTAATTTGATAGTTGCATTTCATAAATAACTTATTAAATTCACCCCAAATCAATATATCATTATTCATATCTACATTATTAACCATCACCATATACAACTATGTAGAAATAAAAACTACATCATCATGATCTATGTAGCGAAATGTAAAGGGTCAAAGGAAGAGAAGCATGAACACATAGAGACACTAGGATTGGTCCGAGACCAAGGAAAAACCCACTATGGGGAAAACCCTTGAAAATTATTTTTCTTAGATCATCATCAAATGGTTCAATAAAAAAGAGTACAATGATCCGTAGATCCATACCTTCATGATGTAGAAAACAACTAGCATATGCACAATAAAACCATAAACATACTTTTTTGAACGAGCCTGAATTTGAGAACTGAAATGTACTAACACTGGTTGTAGCATACTGATGAAAATTGATGATAATGAGTGAGAACTGTAGATACATCTTGCAGTGGAAATAAATAGAGAAGATATACAAATAAGAAAATCTATAGAGGTACGAAAACTCAGATACACTAATCACTGAAAATGATTGTCCCATCCTAAATCTTAGTCCAGGACACTGTCAAGGCTGAATGAAAAAATTTGTGCAAGCACTGGATATTGGATCAAGCTTAGATATGCATAGAAACCCTTATCCGTGACCTCAGCACGTTGTGTTCATGGCTGTAGTTTTCTTGACCGCTACTAGGGCACTTTGTGCCTACGGCTGAGGGAGTGCACAACCCAAAACAACATTTTGGGCCCTAGACGCTCCCACAACTCTTTATGCCCATGGCTATGGCTCCCTGGCTATGGGCATAACACACCTTAGTTGCAGCTATAGCCCAAATCATCCTAATATGGCCCTAAGGCCCTAGTTGTGATCTTACCATTTTGTGTCTATGACTATGACTCCCTGGTCGAAGGAATTACACACTGTGCCTGCGGCTAGAGCTCGGTTTCGCCAGTTCTATGCTTGTGGCTAGAAAAAAATCACTAATTTTTGCACGAGTTTTAGACCTGTGATTTCAGACTCTACACAAACTCTTTCTGTACAACCTGTGTGAGCCAAAAAGTACAGAATGGACAAACCAAAACAAAGAATGCAAATATAAGATCGCTTGAGAAATTATGTAAGAATGAGCTTGAGGTCGCTTCTATTTATATATTGCCAGAGGATCCGCTTGGGGTTGAGGCTAACTTGACAAATTTCACATGTTCTTAGATTGACCCATTTTATTTCACTTCAATAAATAAAATAATTCATAATTTAACTTTTGCTTAACTGACTCAAGCGATCTATAGGTCAATTTTGGTCCTCTCGAAAAGAGGAATCTAATGAAATTATGATCTTGACCATCCAAGTTATACAAAGTGAAATTTTACCGCAGTTGCATAATTTTAACATCTTGAACGATAAAAAAACATTTGTGCAAAACAACATTGTAAATTATTCCTTGATAAGATCAAAGAACTATGTGAATATTCTACAAAATATGTGAATTGCATGAAGTTATTCTTGAATAAACCTTCAAGTGAATTTATGTACAAAGTGACTCTTCACCTACTCGTGCAAAATTGTAGTGATCTTCATCATTAATGCTTGTGAAACTTTAATAATATGTTAGATACATCTCTAATATATAACATGTGAGGAATTTGGATGGTTAAGAAATATGAACCAAGTATAATTGGTTGATATCAGTAACTTGTATAAGGAATATAATTTGATAAAAATCCAATAAAAAGATACCCTAAAGTTGCATAATCTGTAATATCATGTACTTAAGTGATATGTCTTGCATTAAATTGGTATGTATATGATTGAAATTACTAATGGCAGAGCTTTAGAAATATAAGGAGGAATATTAGATTAATAAACCAAGGAATTTTATCTCTAAGAAAAAACGGGTTAAGAAAGGACATTGGAATGAACTAACCCATTAGGTCAAATGGTTATGATTCTCTGAAGAAATTATTCAATCTTTTTTTGAAAAAAGGAGAAGCTTGAATATAAACTCTGCTAAAACTGAGGCAGACCCATTTGAAGTCCCTTTCAAGTATCATGAGCAGCTTGGGAATTTCAATGATGATACTTATCTAGTTTATAGAACTTGCTAACACATAAAGGAAATATGGACTAGTTACACATTGCTTACTTATTGATACTATTGGAATGCCTTCATAAAAAAAAATTAAGACAACTATAGAAATTTATTACTAATGATGTATTACCATATTCTCCTGATCTAACAATATTTATCTTCTTGCTAAATATAGAATCCTTCCACTATAAACTTATGGAAATTTAAAACTTAATTGCAAACACATGTGAATAAATTCAATCGCACATAACGTAGTTGTTTAACGGGAAAGCTTAAAGCTAAAAACCCCAACTATCTTATATTATGTATATCAATGGAATCATGTAAGAATCTCATACAAAGCTTAGTACATCAAGCTCTCAGTACAATGTAGATTCATTACACACTGTCATGCATAAATTTGCATCTCCATGCACCAATTTCTTGCCTCCTAACAGCCTGCCTCCACTGCGCAATCCCTACTGAAGAAGACCCCTTAATGAATTCCAATTGGCCTTGCCTTGACTGCACAATCCTAATTGGAAACTCCAATGTGTGTCAGATGCATTGAATGTATCACTATAGTCACAATGGATAGTCCATCTCACCCTTTCACCTATGTCTCCACTGGGTCTCCATTGGAACTGACATGCACTATAGTTAACTTTTGTTTCTGTTTAGTTGTTAGTGATTTATTAGTTGTGAATTAATTAAATAATTAATTCACTTAACTCTCACTAGTGTATCTTTCAGTTAGACTAGATACAACTAGCTCAACTGAGTTTAACTCACTTAACTGAGTTAAAATAAATAACAACTCCATAAACTACTCTTCTAACTCTGTCATAACTTTGCCACTTCAGTTTTAACTGAGTCCTCCATGCATGAGCCACCAATAAACCCTAGGAATTGTGTAATTCCTTCAGCCCACTGATTTTCCAAATCTGTTCACTGAAATAAAGTGCCCCAAGAGAATAAGTTGATGTTTATTGTCGGATTATTATTAAGAGCTAATAATAATCGACATGAACCTATTTTTAGATCGACGATCTATAAATAGACTTTGCCCAATATTATAAAAATAGAATTTCATCTATTTTCCAAATTTGACCAACCATCTACAAATAGCATCCTGCAACTTATAGAATATTCTCACCATGTATAAAAATAGACATACACCTAAAAATAGCCTGCGGGCCCCACTTAGTGAAGGTGCTTACTTTTCACTAAGCTCATCATCTTGTTGAATCTCAACACTCCATCTCAACAAGATAGCGATTATCCTTCACCCCGATCCTGCCTCTATGGTATTCAAATTTCCTCCTTCCGAGCGCCTTCGTCAGAATTTCTGCATCCTGATCTTCTGTAGGAATGTACTGAAGCAACATGATCTTCCGTTGCACACAATCTATGATATGATGATACCAGATATCAATATGTTTAGATCTTTCATGAAACACGGGATTAATCGAGATTTTAATGCAACTCTGATTATCACAATGTATCACTGTAGGATTGAAATTTGAACTGAACAAACCGACCAAGATCTTCCTCATCTAGATAGCCTCACATGCAGCTTGACTTGCTACCATGTATTCTTCTTCCGCTGAATTGAGTGCCACGGATTTTTTCTTTCTACTATACCAAGAAACTGTTGTAGATCCGATACTGAAAACCCCTCCTGATGTGCTCTTTCTGTCCATTGGGATGCCTACCCAATCTGCATCCATGAAGCCATGCAACTTCACTTCATCTGTTTGTCTATACCATAAGCCATACTCATATGTGCCCCTGAGATACCTGAGGACATGCTTTCCTGCCTTCGAAAAGATCTTGGTAGGCTTAACCATCACTTGTGAAATCTAGTTCACTGCATAGCATATGTATGGTCTTGTATTAACTAAATACATGAGCAAACCTATGACCAATTGTCGATAAACGGTGGCATCCACTACCTTTGCCGATGTAGCATCCTCTTTCCTCCAATTTCCTGGAAGAGGAATATCCATGGGATTGCAGTCCTCCATGTGAAACTTACCAAGTATCTCCCGAGCATACTTGCCTTGAGACACAAACAGTTCACCTTCTCGCTGCCATATTTCCAATCCAAGGAAATAATTAAGGAGGCCCAAATCCTTCATCTTGAACTCCTTTGCAAGATCTACCTTGCATGAGTGTATCAACTTCTCATCACCTGTTAGTATTAAATCATCAACATAAAGAACAATGATTAAAAGCTTACCCTCCACCACAATTTGGTATAGGTTTGCATCTGCCTCACCCTTGGTGAAGCCAAGTCTAGTGAAATAGTTGTTGATCCATGTGTACCAAGCACGTGGTGCTTGCTTCAGCCCATACAACACTCTTTTGAGTCTGCACACATGCGACTCACTACTGAAGATATCAAATCCTTCAGGGTACTCAGTGTACACACTTTCCTCAATGATCCCATTAAGAAACATAGTCTTCACATCCATCTGATGAATGTGCCAACCCATCTGCACTGAGAGAGCAAGGATGGTCCTTATGGAAGAATACCATGTGACAGGTGCAAAGGTTTCTTCATAATTAATCCCCTCAATATGTGAGAAGCCTCGGGCAACAAATCTTGCCTTATAATTCTCAACGCTCCCATCAGCAACTTTCTTTACCTTGTAGATCTATTTCGAATCTACCACTGATTTACCCACCAGCCTTGGAACAATCTCCCAAGCACTGTTTCTGACAATGGATTCATACTCCTCCACCATGGCATCTACCCATGTGGGCTCTTATGCTGCTTCTTCAAAAGAAGATGGCTCTATCATGATGCATTTGCTCAAAAGAGCCATGTATCCAGTAAATCAGTCAGGTGACTGTCTCTATCTGCATTTTGATGTAGGGACTCCTACATTCTCTGCTCCATCAAGCTTCAGTCTCTCAACTTTTGTGGTACGCCTTCTTCCTGTTCTTATGTTTGGTTCTGCATGAGTGGACTCCTCCACTCCATGAATCTCCTCCCATGGCTAATCCACATCTAGAGGCTCATATTTGGGAACAAGAAGTTCCTCCTCTACATGCAAGTGTAGCTCCCTCTCAAGCGGAAAATACATGGCTTTCACCTCATTGAATTTTATATCCCGTCTATAATATCCCAAAATAAGGGATTTCTACAACAATAAGAATATCTTAAGATATTCTAGAGTTGGACATGCAGCAATGTAAAACACACATTGGAGTAGTAGCATTATATCAATATACAAATCATGAGAAGATCCAAATAGCCATGAAAATGATCTTATAGCAGTAAATGTATACAAATCCTTGAGGTAATGATCACTCAAGCCAGGCAATGCAAGCCTTAATAGAACATGTACAAGAAAATGAAGAACACTGCTACATGTAGAAATCCCAAGGCTATGACTGTGCAATTTATAAGAGGCACTGCTACAGAAATAATATCAATACAAATATATGGCAATGTATGGCTCAAATAATATGGGGAGCAAAGCTCTAACCCCTGAAAAACAATAATACAACAATCCTTAGAAGGATTGGCTGAAATATACAAAATGGAAAAATGCTGGAGTAGTAGGGCTGAGTAGCAGCTGCAACTCAAGAACTGGATGGAGATGGCTATAGATGATACAAAATATGAATAGACCTCCTCCAATGGATCTTCCAAGTGAAAGTCTGATCCTAAAACTAAATATATGACCCTCCAAACAATACTGCAGATGCACACTGAAAATAACGTAGTCTATGAGAGGGACTGCACTATAGGTGATGAAAAATGGTTGTTCTAATGCCAAAAATGATGGGAATCAACTCAAAAGCTCCCTCACTGTTCCTCCAAAGGAAAGGAGACTTCCTCCTTTGAAAAATAAGCATAGGAAGTGGTGTTCGGTAACCTCCACTGCAACACCCTACAATGCAACTCAGCTCTAAACAGAAACTACACTGTAGCTGAAGGAGGATGCTTGGCCTTAAGCCTGAATGTGGAGAAATGAAGAGAAAATACTTCAACAAGCCTCTCTTGGAAGGAGAAGGAATTCCTAAACAGGAATTCCTTGTGCTAAGTAGCACTGCAACTCTGCTAAACAATAGGAGAATGCACAAAGTCTAAACAGACAATGAAATCAATAATCAATAACATGTCTAACAATGGCTACCTTGCCCTCCTTTTAAACAAGTGAAAGCCCTCTCTCCATGGGTCCCACTAATTAGTGTTTCCTCCACAAAATAACCCTCTTCCCATTCATACTGCACTGTCTATCAAAGTGTTCTCCACCTCCTATCCCAGCGCTATTGACTTTGTCAAACTTGACCTTGTCTCCATGCAAATGTCCTCTTTCACACTTGAGGGTGTGAAATCCAGCTCCAATGATGATCCCCTTTCATATTATGATGGATTTTATTCAGTTTTTTATTATGCATGGGCCTCCTTACCCAATTATTCATCTCCTAAGTGAAATCAACAAAATTTAATATTCCAATTTGCTGTATGCAAATTTTTGGAATATTTCACCGTCACACCACAGTCATTCGACTGTTTGGAAAATACACACGATAATTATGGGGTGTTTCTGTGTACCCCACAAATATTCCAACTTCTGTAGTCAGCTCCAACTTCTTCCTGGAATCCTTTGTCACATGAATGTAAATAGATGAGCCAAAAATATTCAAATGAGAAATATCAGGCTTCTTACCAGTAAAAGCTTCTTCAGGTGTACTCATGCCAAGTACTCTATGAGGACAATGGTTTTACACATAAACCACAGTGTTGCATGCTTCCACCCACAAGTGCATCGGTAGGCCCTGGTCATGCAACATAGCTTGTGCAACACCCACGATCATTCTGTTCTTCCTCTCTGTGACCCCATTCTGCTGTGGGTTATGAGGTGCTATGAGTTCTCTTCAAATTCCTTCTTTGCTATAGAAGTATTTGAATTCATTCGAGATATATTCATTGCCATTATCGCTCTGTAGAGCCTTCACTTGCTTCCCCGATTCCTTCTCCACCAATGCTTTAAACTCATATAACTTTAAGAATGTTTCGCTCTTCTTCTGCACGAAGAAGATCCAGCATCTACGAGAATATTCATCAACAAATATAACATAATACTTGTGTTTTGCTATTGAAGCAACGGAGAAAGGTCCACACACGTCTGTGTGAATTCTCTCCAGGATCACCGAAGCATGGTTCTCCTTCTCATGAAAGGTGGTCTTCACAAATTTACCCATAGTACATCCCTTGCACTAATCTAACTGCGCAAGAGTACCCTTGGGAAGTCTAGTAGAAATATACTGCAAAATATTCAAGGCGCCATGGTGAATATGGCCCAATCTCCTGTGCCATAATTCACCCTCATCTCGGCTCACCACTTCTTCTGCTTTACCCATCATTGCAATGCAGCCATCTACCTCTAGCTTGTAAATATTCTTAACTCAAATCCCTATCCTCTTGGTTAAACTCGTTGTTTTATGTCACAGGAAAGCTTTTCCCTCACTGAAAACAATGTCATAACCTCTGTCTTCCAACATTGTGACTGAGACCAAGTTCTTATTCAGACCTGGAACATGCATAACATATTTCAACAAAAATGGTTTACCTGAATCCCTCTTAAAGGTAATGGTTCCAATTCCGGTCGCACTATATCTACAATCGTTGCCCATCTCTATATGCATTTGGAGATCCTTCTCCAAGTCACTAAACAACTCCTTGTCTCCCGTCATATGGAAAGACGCAAAACCATCAAGATACCACACCAATCCCATTGAACTTGAAACCAAGCATGTGATCAAGGAGAAATCAAGTTCAAATTGCAAGGCTAAGGCCTTTCCAACTACAACTCCATTAGCCTTCTTGTTCTTCTTTTTCTGTGGGTAGTTAGTGGTGAGATGCCCATGTTCATGACAGTGAAAACACTTCACTTTGGACAAATCCAGTTTCTTGCCTTTAGCCTCGGATTTTGGATGGGATTTCTTCCCCTTCCCTTTCCTTGCTTTGGTAGCCAAAGTTAAATTCTCTTCATCATCATTCTTCAATGAAGAACCATCCCTGGTACTTCACCTCATCTCCTCCTGCACTAGATCCAACCAAAGTCGCTCCCAACCCGGCAGTTTCTCCCATCCATTGATAGAGTCTTCGTAGCTATGCCAAATCTTTGGAAGCCCAAGGAGAGCCAAGCTCTCCAAGTCATCATCATCAAATTTAATCCCCACACTTCCCATTTCATCCCTACAATGGACAAACTTCATGAGATATTTTGGAATACTGTCGCCCTTCTCCATTTTTATTTTTTTGAGCTTATCTTTCAGCGCCAACTTCCTCTAGTCACTGCTGCTATGGAAAAGATCTTTCAAGTCCTTCCACATTGCAAATGGAGAGGCTTTCCCATGAAGGCTTGACAAAATATGGTACTTCACACCTTCCAATAGAATTCTTCTTGTCTTTGCTACCTTCTTTTGCCATGTGTCAAGTCCTGCAACATCGCTAGAAGCCGGCATAGGAACATCGCTATTGATGAACTCCTTCAGTCCATTATATTAATACATCACCTCCATCCTATTCTTCCAGGCTATGTAATTCGAGCTACCCTCAAGGGAATACTCCAATCAAAACCCATTGAAAGACATTTCAATGAATACTCAACTGTCGCACCAAGAAATTTTTGCAGCAAATTCGAATTTTCCACCAGCACAAAAACTCAACAATCATTCAGAATTGCAATCTCCAGTGATCAATACTCCTCTGATACCATGCAGAAATTTATTAATACTTATGTATTACTAGATTCTCCTAATCTAGAAATATTTATCTTCTTGCTAAATACATAATCCTTCCACCGTTAAATTTGTGGAAATTTAAAACTCAATTGCAAACACATATGAATGAATTAAATTGCACATAACACAATTGTTTAACTGGAAAGCTTAAAGATAAAAACCCCAACTATCATAAATTATGTATATCAATGGAATCATGTAATAATCTCATACAAAGTTTAGTACATGAAGCTCTTAGTACAATGTAGATTCATTACACACTGTCATGCAGAAACTTGCATCTCCATGCACCAATTTCTTGCCTCCTGACAGGCTTCCTCCACTGCGCAATCCCTGCTGAAGAAGACCCCTAAATGAATTCCAATTGGCCTTGCCTTGACTGCACAGGGCCTCATTGGCAACTCCAATGTGTGTCAGATGCATTGAATGCATCACTATAGTCACAATGGATAGTTCATCTCACCCTTTCACCTATCTCTCCACTGGGTCTCCACTGGAACTGACATGCACTGTAGTTAACTGTTGTTTTTGTTCAACTGTTAGTGAGTTATTAGTTGTGAATTAATTAACTAATTAATTCACTTAACTCTCACTAGTGTATCTATTTGTTAGACTAGATACAACTAGCTCAACTGAGTTTAACTCACTTAACTGAGTTAAACTAAATAACAACTCCATAAACTACTCTTCCAACTCTGTCATAACTTTTCCTCTTCAGTTCTAACTAAGTCCTCCATGCATGAGCCACCAATAAACCCTAGGAATTGCGTAATTCCTTCAACCCACTAATTTTCCAAATCTATTCACTGAAATAAAGTGCTCCAAGAGAATAAGTTGATGTTTATTGTCGGATTATTATTAAGAGCTAATAATAATTGACATGCACCTATTTTTAGATCAACGATCTATAAATATACTTTGCCCAATATTCTAAAAATAGAATTTCATCTATTTTCCACATTTTACCAACCATCTACAAATAGCATCCTGCAACTTATAGAATATGCTCACCATGTCTAAAAATAGACATACACCTAAAAATAGCCCGCAGGCCCCACTTAGTGAAGTTTCTTACTTTTCACTAAGCTCATCATCTTGTTGAATCTCGACAACAACAAGAGAATTCACGAAAAATCCTCTTGAAAACTGAGTAATCTAAAGAACAACAATTTTCCTTGAAAAAGAAAATTTATTATTACTGATAAATTATCTATGAGAAGAAAAAATTACAATACTCAATAAGTACTACTGATATAAAAGGAAGTAACCAAGGCATGAGAACACTAAGGGTTTTTGGACAAATTTTCATATGTAAAAGTTTTTTGAATCTAAAAAATATGTAGATGAAAAATCTAGGGTTTGTAAATCCTAGCATAGTATAATATCTTAGGGTTTATGGGTAAAACCCTAGAGCCAGACCTAGATTAATGTTTTCGATGAAAGAAAAAAACCTAACTCATGCAAAGGAATGAATGGCATCATGTTGATGATGTGTACGAGGATGATAAAGTTGAAAGATGGATGCAAGAAGGATAATATCAAGAGGGAGCTGAAATTTCCTATGATCCTCAAAAGTAACTTATATTTCTCCTTCTTAATTATTGTTGTTGTTTTAATAGTTATCCTCTTGTATTTGTTTCTCTTTTTTTGGGTTATAAGTGTTCTTCCATGGTCTCGTAGTGAGGATTACAAGTACATAGTGAAGGATACCAAGACTCTGGCAACAAATGGAAAATGTGGAAGAATAAATCAAAGCTTATGATAGAGGACTTTCCTAGAACCATTGATTTGTGTTGAGAGATATTGTACTAGATGAGATCTATGCTTAGAAGGAGTAGGAAGATTAGAAATTTTGAAGTATACATTAATTGTTCATGTAGCAGATGGCAGCATAGACAAGTACAAAACAAAATTTGAGAAGGTTATCCAAAAAAGAGGGAGTGGATCATGAAAATAAACTTGCTCCAGTTACTTGGTACACTTCTATTAGAATTATTATTGCTTCTGATTACACCATATGGATGTAGGGGCCATGTATATCCACGAAGTAATTGAGGAATAAGTTTATGTGGGATCACCTCAAGGTTTAGGGTCATAAAGGAGTCACTTGCTTGCTGCAAATAGAATATTGCACCTAATATTTGGACTATTGGATCAAGGTTGATCCTATATGATTTGTTTATTATGGAAGCAGAAAGACTCATGTGTAAGAAGTTGTATTTGTGGTGTAAATATTTTCTTATGTAACAAATGGAGTAGTTAGGGAGCCTTATTTAAGGTTCAAAGGGAGTTAACCTCTAAGTTCAAGACGATGGACTGGAATTGACATTGTCAAGATCGATAGTTGATATGCTAGAAAGTAGTAGTCATCAAGGGACCAACCAAGATTTCCATAAAAAAGGTTGTTTCAGAAAGAGCACTTAGTTAGGGTAACCATAAAGCATTTAATCAAATTATGGTTGAGCCAAGGCATGAAGCTCAAAATGTGTTGAGGAACCAACATGGTACAATCATTTATGGTTTGAGATATGTATCAAACAATGAAGTAAACTATAGGGATACACAAATTTATATTGGGAAAAAGAGTGTAGAATACATAAAGAGTTCATCAGGATATTGCTTTAGTTTGGGCTCCATTGTGATTTCTTGGATGAGAAAGAAGAAACCATCTATCGCACTCAGTATTGTAGAGGTTGAATATATTTCCATAAAAATCTAGTCGACCCAAAATTTATCCTAATAAGAAGAAGATTATAAATTAATTAATATATAATTAGGGGCGTTAATATCCAAAATAGTCAACCTCATCATCCCACCGTAAATATTTCTTGGCTACACAATTTACAATGTCGGGTTAACTGGTGTAGTTTGTGATGTGAGATTAACTTAGAAATTTGACTTTTTGTTTAGTGGCTTATTTTTCTTCCCATTTCAACTTACCCATGTGAACTTCATTTTCCAGTATTTCCTACTCTCATCCCACCTTCATCACCTTCCTCATGATCTCCATGGTTGAATTTAGTACGACATTCCATACCAAACCATATTGGATGTGATTCCATATTGAACCAAAAGGGATTGCAAGATGATGGAAGTAACTAGTAAGAGACATTTAAACTTATTTGCAGAACAATGTTTTTTTGTTTTATATATTCTCATGTTTCAGATTCTCGTGACCTTTATCTAGGTTTGTTGAAGAAAACGATTGGAAAATATTTGTTTCATTTCTTTTTAATTTCCAATGTGCATTTTTTCTAACTAGGATGGTTATATTTTATTGTAGAAATCTTTTAACAATAAATTTATTTTATGTCGAAATCATATCTAACGCAAGGAGAAACAAAATCGAATATTATATTAAGGGTTAGCATAGCATTTATATCATGCATAAAGAATTTTATTTCTTTACCTACTATTGGTTTCCAATTCAAATATCGCATGTGTAACCTGTGTAGCCCATTTGGGCCTATTGTCATTACTACAGATTACATACTTTTATAAAATCAATAATGTTTAGTAAAAACTATTTAAATCCATTATCACATAAAGAATGAAAGTTGTGGCCTCGAGAAGTTGTGGAAGAAACATTTCAAATTCTTTTTGAAGAAGATGCTAGCAGAGAAAACCAAAGACAAATGAAGCAACAATTAGCGATACAACGATAAAAGTCACGAAGATTATCTAAAATTTCTAAAAATGATTCTTGGAGTGATGGTTAAGTAGATTCTAGCGATAATGATGTATAGATCCAACTTAATAATACAATAATACCTTATGAACTCTGAAGTTGCTCCCCTATACGGTTTGTTAAGAGCAAGGCTCCAATGCTTGATACAGTTCCTCTTTTTAAAGGAGAAAAATATTTAAAAGAGATCATTATCTGCAAAGTTATTGATGAGTCCTATACATGAAATATAGAGTTAAATGCCTAGATCCTTGTGTTAATGATATAATTATTTACACTATTGGTACCCGTGGCACATAGACATGTAATATGGATGATGTTTTTCCAATTCAAATGGTGTATGTAGATGAAAGTGGAAGCTTATTCCGCACCATCCATCATTGTATGAAATAAAATCATAATTATCTTTGAGCAGGTCATATAAATACCACACAAAAAAAGTGCTATGCAGTCATCAAATGAGGATATTTCATGGAATCCAATTCATATGTGACTCCCTTATTGGGATATGGTCATTTTATTAAGATTGGAGAAAATAAATTGATTTAAATGGATGGATGTATGGTACGTAACACAAATCCATTTAATTTTATGATAAACATAGGAATGTATGTTTTAGAGAAATTCTAAGGTCTAAATTGGGCCTCCTAGGTAATATTATAAAATAATAGTGGAAATAATAAAATAAGATTAGATTACATCAACACATTTTAGAGGGTAAAAATAAAAAACTACTTTTTCAACTTATCTCCCTACGGTTTACTCAATTTTCGAATGGGAGAACTCATTGGATGCATAATTTAATTCCTCATCCAATGAGTACCCATGTTGCATACTTTTGATAGACCCTGCTACATGAACAATGAGAAATACATGAAAAAGTGTGATTGCAATCACATTTTCCATGTGTTTCTCATTTTTCATGTAGGAGGGTCCATCGAAAGTATGCAACATGGGTACTATTTGGATGATAAATTAAATTATGAATCCAACGAGTGCTCTTACTTGAAATTTTTGTAAACCCATATGGAGATAAATTGAAAATACAAATTGAATACATCTATCTATCTACATACATACATACATACATACATACATACATATACATATATATATATCTATATATATATATATATATATCTATATATCTATATATATATATATATATATATATATATCATATATATATAATTTAATTTATTTATTTATTTTTAATCTTTTACTTTTTTACGTTTTTATTCCAAAAATGGTGAATCATCCCCCATGGTTGACATCGTCGTCTTGAATCCTATTGGTTCTTATAAAGATGATTTTGGTTGTACATTTTTGTTTTGAGTACCATTTTAGACCTCAAAATTTCTATAATTAACTTATTTATTATGGAAATCTTCCTGGTATGTTTAATGAAGAGTCATTGAAAAATCCATATCTTGTACAAGTTTTTAATTTTTTAGAAGATGTGAAGATTGGTGGAACTTTTTTCTAGGTAAGAATATTTTAAGATCATGTGGATGTTGTTGGTAGATGCCATCATATTCCTGAAGGTGTGAATTTGCATCTACGTGAGGTGTTCTATACAACACAAGAATTATTGATACCAATTGAAATCATTGATGGTAAGCATACATGTGTATCTTTTTAATTCACATTTTCCATCTCATATTAGAAAATTTTCTTTATAGTAGCTGTTAGTCCTTGAGTGGGATTGAACTGAAATTGTAGTTTGTCACTTTATAAAAATGCTCAAAACTTCCATACATAGTCTTTGAATTTTTTTTAGAATTACAATAAGAAATATTGAACTTTATATTACAATATCTAATATTTATAATACAAAATTTATATATACAAATTTAGCTCTATTCCAAAAGTGTATGAAAGGCTCAAATCTAACAAGGTAGTTCCCAATGATTTAACTTCGTTTTAACAATATATAATGGTATATTTATTCTTATTGTAGGTATTGTTGATGTTTTCTTTACTATGAGCTCTATTAGAAGGTGGGGCACTAATACTTGAAATGGACAATATTTATTTTTTCATTTTATTACAATGAAAGATGACGATCACACAAATTACCAATTTCTTGTAACAAAAGGTGATTATGAAGTTGTAAGTGCTAGATTAGCTTCCTCAGCAAAATATGGAAATTACAATGCATTACCATCATATATTGGAGTATTTCAACCAAATTGAATCCATCGGCATAACATTCATCTTATTTCATACAAAGTTTTCAACCACATAAGGTCTCAGAACACGATACAAAGTGAATCATATATGGATTCTGGAAATTCCTTGTTCAGATGAAAGTTTCGTGGTTACTTTTGAGCTGTTTGTAATGCGTTATGTACATCCTCGGATTTTGAAGAAAAATAATTTACTGGAGTTTTACCATAGATGGCTACACTAATATTAAGGAGCATGTTTTCTATTCATGGCCAACCTTTCCTGATAGATATCAACCATCTTCAGGCTCAAGCGATGATAGTCAACCTCCTGGTAAATGCAGAGTGGTCCAACATTTAGATTTTGGTGCTTGTATAATAGCCTGCAACCTCATGTGCAAGTGAAATTTTCATAGGATTGACACCAATGGGATTCTTTCCATCATTGTTATGGATTAGGGATGAGGATTGGTGCACCCCATTTGGATAAATAAACGTTGAACCTATTAATATGGTGAATTTTGTAAGGAAAATTGTGGTATAGTGTCATTCATGTTATGACATGGGATATTCATGTCCATTTTGTAGAAAATATCTAACACAGCTCTGATACCATGTATAAATTATATATAAATTCTATGTCAATGGATTCAATCCAATCATGTAATGTACTAAAAAAAGATACTGAATCCTTCAACTATATTTGCATAATATAAAAAAAGATCGCTCAAGTAAGAGAAAGGAAATTATCAATCACAGAACACAATATGTATATGGGGAAAGAACCTGCTCAAAACCCCTCTATCATATATTATTCATAGTCAAAGAATCATGAAATAATACAATACTTTCTCACACCGAGAAAATCCTGCACTCTACCAATTGTCTCACCTTGATCCTGCTAAAAAATGACTAGAAATTCTTAGGCAAAATTGACCAACACTTAGCAAATTCTCAACCCCTGCCTAGCCCATCCTTGCTCATGCAATCCCTAGGAAATTATTCCCTATTAAATAGTATAATCAACAATCCTTGACTGCGCAATCCCTATGGAGCCTTCCTCTAACTTTATAATTGCACTCGAGCAATTCAATAATAATACAATTGATAGTTAACTTCCCTTTAATCTCTGTTTCAACTGGTTCATCATTAGAATTGACATGCATGCAACTAATAATATTGAATCATCAGTTATATTATAGATCACTAATTATGAATTAAATCTAATTTAATTCACTTTACCTCTCACTAGCTCATCACTCAGTTAGAACTAGTTAAACTGATTTTAACTCAATTAATTTGAGTTAACTGATTACACATGCACTAAATTAATGCATTAACTGCAACTGGACCCCAAAAATATTAGAATCACTCTACATGCCTCACCTTTGACCCTCAACTCGAATTTATTGAGCTAACTTAGTCTTTATGACTTAGTTAATTAATAAAAGTTGTTATGAGATGAAATTACAATTTATTTTCCAATTTATTTAAGGGATAAATAAATTATACGCCCACATTTAGCGCTAGTGTGAAACTGAATTCCTCACTCATGTGTGACTGGAATCCCACACTAGTTATATGGTCAATTTTTTTCCTTTATGGATGCCAATTTCACTATTTCTTGTTGTAAATTTCAACACTTCCTCTTAACAAGCAAGGAATTAATCTATCCTGATCTGGTACCTTTGGAATGTTCTTCATGCAACACTTATCTAGTGTTGTTTGCACATGAAACTCCTGAAACTGAATAGCCTCCAAAAAACTAAAGCCGTATAATGCATCTGTCATGAGAGTCTTCTGACTGCTATTAGCTACTACACATGTCTGCTGGACTCTCTGCGCTGCTGCTAACATTTGCATATGTGCCCTCTGCAGTGCTGCCAACTTTGATCTGCACTCTAGTATTTGACATATGTCACTCTGATTTCTATCTTCCTAACATCTAACTACATCAATCTAACTGATCCTTCATACTACTGTTGTACTGTGGGCTCCTCATAGCCAGGTTCGATCCATGAGACACACCATCTCAATGGACCGTGCCCAAATTTATTCTTGGGATTATATCTGCACATCACCCCACCTCTCACCTGGAGGTATAGCTGCATGTACTCCCTCTACCCATCTGGCTTGAAATTTCCCCCTCCAGGAGGTCTCTGCTTGAGTGGACTCTTCCACTCAGCCTCCTCTCTGCTTCTCCAATTGTGGTTGCTCCATAACCTTTTGAGACTACTTCTGAGGCTGCATGTTGAGAGATAATTGCTCCCTCTCAACCACCAAGTCATTAACCACTGCTTTTCTCCTCAACCTCGAGATAATACAAGTTCTTAACTCTTGAACTGATATTCTTCACCTGTCCCATGGCTATGTGTTTAAAGAACACCTTTCCTTTTATAAACATCACCTCATAACCACAGTATTCCAATACTGCTACGGAGACAATATTCTTCCTTAGGCCTAGAACATAAAAAAAAGCTGCTAGTCTGAGAGGGGAGCCAGAATCCCTTTGAAAGGTAATTGTACCTATGTCAATTGTGATATACCTCCCGTCATCTCAAAACTATGTGTTTTGCTGGAGGTCCTTCTCCTCCAAGTCACTGAAGATATCTCTATTCCCCGTCATATGGAATGAGGCACCGCTGCCTAAATACCACATGCATCCCATTATAGTGTTGACAATGATAGTAAAGTCATGCTCGAAATGTGAAGCCAATGCTTCACACACTACAATTGTAGGCTCCTTGTTGCTTTCCTTCTTATGTGGACAATTCGAAGCATAGTGCCCATGCTCGTTACAGTGAAAAAATCTAATCTTGGAAAAGTCTCTCTTGCCCTCTCCACCTTGGGATTTATTTCCCTTGACATTCTTTTGTTTTCTCACTAATGCATAATTTTCTTCTTTTTGGGTGTTGGAGGTCCTGTATCTGGTGCTTTTCCTTATCTCTTTTATTACCAAATCCGACCATAGTCGCTCCGAATCTGGTAAATTCTCCCTCCCATTCATAGAGTCCTGGTAACTATGTCAGCTCTTGGGAAGGCCTAGAAGTGCTAGGCTCACCAAGTCATCATAGGCTACAGTCACACCAACACTTCCAAGATCATCTCAACATTGAGCTAACTTCGCCAAGTATGCTGGTACCGTCTCGCCCTCCTCCTCCCTGATCTTTTTGAGCTTTTCCTTCAGTGCCAACTTCCTTTGGTCGCTGCTATTCTGAAACAGATCTATCAAGGCCTTCTAGATAGCATATGGAGTTGCCTTCACATGGAGACTCGAGAAAATATGATCTCCAACTCCCTCTAACAAATTCCTTCTCATGTTTGCTACCATCTTTTACCATGCATTAAGAAGTTGGGTATTTTCTGCTGCAAGCTTGGGAATATCAGTATCTATGAATTCATTCAACTCGTTGTCCTCCAACACTTCCTCCATATTTTCCTTCCATGAAATATAATTAGAATTTCCCTCGAGTGCATATTCGAGTCTCAAGCCATTGAAAGAAATCTTGATCTGCTGATGGACCTTGAAGAATAAATCTGCAATTTTGAAACTGCTCAAGACAAACTCAATTTCTTCTCCACTATTGTGATTCTTGATGCTTTGATACCATGTACAAAATATCTAACACAAATTTGATACCATGTAGAAATTATATAAAAAATATATATCAATGGATTCAGTCCAATCATGTAATGTAATAAAACAAGATATTGAATCCTTCTACTATATTTGCAGAATATAAAACATGATTGTTGAATCACATGCAAGTAAGAGAAAGGAAATTATCAATCACACAACACAAGATGTATTTGGGGAAAGAACCTGCTCAAAACCCCTCTATCATATATTGTACATAGTCAAAGAGTCATGAAAAATTACAATGTTTTCTCACACCGAGAAAATCCTACACTTTACCGATCATCTCACCCTGATCCTGCTCAAAACTGACTAGCAATCCTTAATCAAAATTTACCAACACTTAGCAAATTCTTAGTCACTGCTTAGCCCAGCCTTGCTCATGTAATCCCTAAGCAATCAATCCCTATTAAATAGGATAATCAACCTTCCTTGATTGTGCAATCCCCATGGAAGCTTCCTTTGACTTTATAATTACGCTCAGGAAATTCACTAATAATACAACTTATAGTTAACTTCTCTTTAACATCTATCTCAAATGGGTCATCATCAGAATTGATATGCATGTAGCTAATAATAGTGAATCATCAGTTATTTGATAGATCACTACTTGTGAATTAAATCTAATTTAATTCACTTGACCTCTCACTAGCTCATCAATCCGTTAGAACTAGTTAAACTGATGTAACTCAATTAATTTGAGTTAACTACTTACACATGCTCTAAACTAATGCATTAACTGCAACTAGACCCCCAAAAAATTAGAATCACTCTACATGACTCAAATTTGACCCTCAACTCGAATTTCTTGACCTAACTTAGTCTTTCTGACTTAGTTAACTAATACAATTTTTTATGAGATGAAATTACAATTTATTTTCAAATGTATTTAAGGGATAAATAAATTAGACACCCACATTTAGCGCAATGTGTAATTGAATTCCTCACTCATGAAATATTGGAATCCCACACCAATTATGTGGTCAATTTTTTTCCTTTTTGAATGCCAATTTCAATGTTTCTTGTTGAAATTTCAACACATTTTTTTTAACTGGGGAGGATCACTGGTGAAACCCATTTGGGGATGTAAATATATAATGAATTATGTATGAAAATATGTTGTATAGTATCTATGGTGAATCTCTTTTCATATAATATATATGGTTACATATAGTCATATATGTTACCAATGATTTTGCTTTTCCAATGAAAAGTCATTTATCTTTGATATCTCAAAGTTTGAAATCAAATTATATATTTGCTAGCCTATGGGAAGAAATTTGCACGTAAGACATGTGCGTAGCTTTTACTATTTGATGGGATAAATAATAGAACACACCATTTCCAACTGAAATATTCGCAAGTGGGCTAAATTTCCATATTTTTTCCAAAAACAATATTCGCAAATTTCCATCTTTTTTAAAAAACATTCGCCCAAAGTTTCTAAAATTTAAGATAAAATTTCATCCTTAAAATGTTTCGTGGAGGGTATGGCATGCATTTTTATGAGCTGGGTGAAACTAGAATAAATAATGAAAAGATGCCATTTTGTTGAATCAAGTGCGGGAAATAGACAAAGAATTTGAGGAATGTGAAAGAATTTTTTGTCGCAATTAGATTGTTATTTAGACCCATAGGAATATTTAAAATTAATGACATGTGTACAGTGTGCAACAGACATTTTTCTAAGCCCGGTTTTGTGTATTTACGCATTTTTATTTACAAAACAATTGAAGAAGATTGCCATTATAGAACATATTGAAAAACCAGGTGTATAGTGAGGTAAAAAATAGTAGAACACACAATTTTCAATTTTCAATTGTAATTTTGTCAAATCAACTGCAAGAAAATGACATGAAATTTAAGGAATTTGAAAGAGGAGTTTTTAAAAAATACATTTGTCTTCAGCCCCATAGGATTATTTCCAATTAATTATATCTATACATCCTTTGACATGTATTTTAATAAGCCCAGTGTTGTACATTTACACTTTTTTCTTGACAAAACAATTAAAGAACTTAAATCATTAGTTTTGAATTTTGACCAAGAGAATTACAAATTGTGCACAAGTGTAAATAAATCATTCATTCAAATATGATTAAACAATATTTTCCTGCATTTGTATGTTTAAGGCTTGCATTTTACACCAAATGTCCATCATAGTAAAAATTGTTAAAAGTGCACTTTTCATACATCCATTGTGAGAAAATGAGGAAAAGTTATAAATAATCAACAAAGGAAAATTCTTTCCCAATATGTGTACCCATCCCATTTCCAAATCCATTTAATATAATCATTTCATAACAAGGGTTGACTTGCATTTTTATTAAATTAAGGGGGCGTCTCAGGAATACAAGACAATCCTGAGGTGTTTTTGCTTAGAAGACACCTTTTTATCCCAAATTAATAATAATAAAAAAAGTATAATGAGGTGGAAAATAGTATAACAAGCCATTTTAAACTCAAATCACCTAGAAAGAAGGAAAAATGAGGGTATGGGGTGCATTTTTCTAAGTTGGGTAAACTGGGTTAAAAAAATGAAAATTTGTCATTTTGTTAAATCAATTGCAAGAAACTAACAAATAATTTGAGGAATATGCAAGAGGTTTTTTCAAAAAATACACACACACACACACACACACACACACAGATATATATATATATATATATATATATATATATATATATATATATATATATATATATTCACAAAATCGGGTGCTGAATAGTATTCAAAAAAGGTATAGGAGTCGAAGCTCAAATTTTACAAGGTAATGTTGGCGAGAGGTGGGCCAATTACAGACATTATTGGTGCCAATTTCCCTTTTACATCCAGCTTTCTTCACTATGAGAAAGGAAGAATTGGTGTAAAATCTTACAAACTGGAATAATAAAAAAAAGAATTTGCATTTCATGTTTGATCTTTGTGTGTGTGATGAATTTTCCACCCATTGAAATCTTCAAAATTTCCACCCGTTTCGAAATTTTGCGCTTTTGCCAAGCTGTTACTTGACACCATAACATGGATGCTGGAAAAAACAAACCTGTGGGACTGACAAATACTGTCTGGGCAAACAGAGCCGCATAAGATATTGAGGTGCACATGGGTTAAACAGAGTTCGAGGGGATGAGAAATGGTCGATTGATGATTGATAGCTGGATCACGAGAAAGGTAATGAACAGGAAGGAGCGCGAAGATTAAGGGAGCATCATAGAGGGAGTAAGAATTATTTTCTGCAAGTTTTACATCTGTGGGAATTGAACATTGCAAAACGATTTGTAGCTGTATTATGAGGCTTTGTTATAGAGCTGGGCATGGGTTTTCAGAGTTCGAGGGCGTAGATCCGCTATGTGATGAACCTGCAAAGGAGTATAATTCTGTTCATGGCAAGAAACACTGCTGATCAAAGCTGTTACATCAAAGGTTTCCAACACTATGAAGACATGCTCTGTTTGCCCATTCATCTGCTTCTTTGTTGAGGGAGCGTAGAACATGGTAAAAGAAGTTTCCTTTCATCTGCTAATCAAGAGCTTGGCATCGCCCTATAATTTTTTGTAGAATCAAGTTGGGGGCTTTTCTGTTGCGGACCATCAAACTAATTACAATGGCCGAGTCTCCAATAATTACTGTTGTGCTTATGCCAGGTCTCTGTAGCTGTAGCAGACCTTGATAGAGAGCTAATGCTTCTGCTCTGTTATTGGATAAATTACCCAGTCCCCATTCATATTCAATTAAAACATCACCATTACCATTAAAAATGATTCCTCCATCCCCAGCCATTCCTGGGTTGGATTTGGAGGCGCCATCGAAAAAACGATAATGAGTATTGCAGTTCCTAAGCCATCATGCAAATTCGTCATCTTTCATCCTGATTTTCTAGCTATACCTAGAGTTGGTTCTGCTACTGGGATTACTTCTGCTTTGTGCTATGTTGTTTCTGTCTAGAAGATACCCTATGTAATTTCTTTCTTCAACATGGAGATCCAGCGTGTTTAATTGCCCTTGACATTTCATGGATAGAGCTTCCAGATTGAGACTCCAAGCTTTGTTATAGAGCTTTTTGACACTGGTTTCTTTATCTTTGAAGACCATGCGGTTTCTTGCCAACCAGATGTTCCATAGAAGAGTACAGGGCAAGGCATTCCAGACTCTTCATGCAATGTTATTTGTTTTTTTTTGCCACGGATAGCTTTTTTTCCATATTTGCAGTGCTTCAAAGATGCTAGTGCTAGGCACCCAAGGGAGATTGAGGCTCTGGAAAGCTTCCTTCCAGCAAGCTATGGAAAAGGGGCATTCTATGAAAATATGTTGAATTGTATCTTCATCTGATTGACAGTTTGGGCAGCGATATGGGCCATTTATTACTCACTTTTTAAGGTTCTCAGAGGTGAGGACTTTCCCTCTTAGGAGGATCCATAGAAAAAAATTAATTTTTGGAAGAGATTCCGCCTTCCATACTAGTCTCCACTGCGCCCAAATAGACATGGGAAAATTGATGTTGCAAATCTGATGGTAGGCAGCTTTAATAATATAGATAGTACCTGAAGGATCCCATCGAAAATCATCAGCAACGAAGCATTTTGAAGGTGATATACCATGGAGATGGTCTTGCAGATTGATGAGGTTGATTTCTATATCAGCAGGAATGCATGGGAAGGTCCAACCTTTCCAGGAATCAGAGTGGGCATCCCATTGAGAGATCTGATCCAGAGTTTGTATCCCTGTGCTGTTAAAAAAGGTTAGAATCTGCTGTGTACCAGGCCATCTACTTATGGGCTATTGCCTCATTATTTTATCATCCCCAATTCTAATGTGGCTGCTGCCTTTGGGCACTTTGGAAGTATTTTTTTCAAGAAATGGTATTGCTTTCTTACACATCCTCCAAATTTTTGAGCAAGCTCTGTTAGGGAGCTCATGTTTCAAAAGCTGATGCCTTGGGAAGCCGAGATATTTATTTTCTAGTACTATCTTCCACCAAGCATTATTGCCAGTTATGAATCTCCAAACAAGTTTTCCAGCAAAGGCAAGGTTTAGAAGTTTAGAAGATCTGATTCCTAGCCCTCCTTTCTCGTGCGGTTGAATGAACTGCTTCCAGCTTATTAGATTATATTTTTTTCTTTCAGTTCTCCCCCCTTGCCAAAGAAAGTGACGAAGGAGTGCATCCACTTTGTTATGAAAGCTGGTAGGGGCTTGCAGGAGTGTAAAGCAATACAAGGGCAGGGAAGAGACCTTCTTTAAGAAGGATTAGGCGCCCTGCTGGATTAAGCCAAGAGGTGCCCCATTGCTGCACCTTCCTTTTCATCTTATCAATAATAAATTCCCAGGCTTCTACTTTCAGATTGCCGACACTCACTGGCATGCCCAAATAAGTAAAATGCTCCCAATCCAACTTACATGGAACTCCAAAAGTATTGGCAATGCTATGAATAGTTTGTGCAGAGGCATTCCACCCATATACACAACTGTTATGGTAATTAATCAAACTTCCTGAATAGCTCATGTATTTATCTAGGAGAGTTTTGAAACAACATGCTATGATATTTGAGGCTCCCCCCATTAAAAGAGTATCGTCAGCAAACTGAGAATGATTTATGTTCTTGACTCCATTTTCAAATTTAATCCCGGTGATGAGGCCCATACGACGGTTGAAATCCAGAGCTGTGCTAAAGGATTCAACCATCAATATAAAAAGATAAGGTGAAAGCGGACAGCCTTGTCTTAATCCTCGGGTTGATTGGAAGGAGGGTCCAGGTCTACCGTTAATAAAAGGGGAGATCCAAGGGCCTATGATGTAGGCTTTAATAAGGTCGATGAAGGATGTGGCAAATCCCATTTTTTCTAAAACAACAAAAAGGAAGGAGTGCCTGACTCGGTCAAAGGCATTGGCTAATTCTAACTTTAAGATGAAGCCTTTCTCATTTCTTGCTTGGCTGGAATGTATAGCCTCTTGGACAAGAAGGATGGAGTCCGAGATTTTTCTATTGGCCAAAAAACCCCCTTGATTTTCTGAAATGAGAGAGGGGAGGAGAGGTTTAAGGCGTGTGGCCAAGATTTTAGTCAAGATTTTGTAAGATGAGTTGCACAAAGATATGGGTCGAAAACGAGAGAAGGACAAAGGTCGATTTTCTTTAGGAATAAGGGCAAGATAGGTGGCATTAGTAAATCCTCCTATTTTGCAATTGCGCTGAGCCCATCTTAGCATCTTGACAAGGTCTTTTTTAATTTTTCCCTAGTATGTTCTGTAGAAACAGATGGGGAAGCCATCTGAACCTGGGGCTTTATCTGGTTGAAGCGCCCAAATTTCTTTTTGTATTTCTTCTTCATCAATTTCTTTGGTCAAATTTGCATTGATGTCCTCACTGATTCATTTGGGCAAGTGCTGTAGGAGATCTGAATAATACTTTGTTTCCTTTATCTCTGTTAAGAGACAACTATAATAGTCTGAGGCTGTTTGTTTATAGCTTCTTGGGTTTTTTGAGGGCATCCTTCCTCATCATTGATCATGGTGACATTATTTCTGACTTTCCGGACAGTTGCCTGCTTATGGAAGAATGCAGAATTTTTATCCCCTCTTTGAAGCCAAAGCTGTCTTGACTTTATTCTCCACTTCTGCTCTTCATCTCTATTAACACAGTACAACTGATAATATAAATTGCCTTCTAGTGCTTTATCCTCTTGGGAGAGTCCATGCTCCTCTATTTTTCTGTGATTTTCTTCCAATTTATTTTTTATTTCAGTTTTGGCCTTTTCTGGTTCTTTGTAATGCTGCTTCACCCAGTCCTTCAAGGTATGTTTTGTGTTTTTCAATTTACATTCCCAAATGAACCCCGATGATCCTTCTATGTGATGCTGCCAGGCTGCTTTAACAATTTGGTCCACAATTGGATTGCTGCGCCATAGGGAGCTGTATTTAAAAGACAACGACCCCAGAGGACAGTGTGTCTCAAGAACAAGGCTTATGAGATAGTGGTCGGATGCCAAATATGGAAGAATTGCAGCATAAGTTGTGGAGTACTCAGAAAGGAGAGTGGTATTTATCAGAATTCTATCAGGCCGCTCCATTATGTTGTCTTTTCCCAACCTGCGATTATTCCAAGTGTATCTCTGATTTTTTGGAATGATATCAACTAAATCGTGCTCTTGCATGATTTCTTCCAGCTTTGCTCTGTAGGGATCATATGCAAAGACACCTCCTCTTTTCTCATTGGAATGTAATATAAGATTGAGATCTCCCCCAAGAATGATATTGCTGTTGTCTTCGGCATCAATGTCTGCTTGTAGAGTGGCCCAACATTGCTCTTTATCTCTGAAATGGTTCGGTGAGTAAATATTGTAGATGACTATTTGTTTGTGCTCTGCTTGCTTCTCTAATGTGACTTTGATCCAAAATTGACTGATTGTATTGGATGTGCATGTCCATACGTTTTTGTTCCAAATAGTGGTGATTCCACCGGAAGCTCCTCTTGATTCACATATATGTCCATCATACTGTCTAAGCTGATCTATAATTCCTTTCATCTCTTGAAATCTTTGTTTAATTTCTTGGATCATTAGGATTCCTGGCTTCTCATGATCTATTAGATCTTTCAGGGCAATAGTTTTAGAGGGGTGCCCTAGTCCCCTGCAATTCCATGATATTACTTTCATCATTGAGTATGGGGGATTCGGAGAGATGCTTGTCCCCCATGCTCCTTGTGTGTTGTTTCTTTGTTGTTTTGACCCAATATAGAAGTTTCTATGGGATTTTGAGTTCCCATGGCAATATCTTTTTGGGCATTTTCATCCCTTTGCTGCTTGCTAGATTTCCTGCCAAGTCCTTTTTTTTTAGTTTCTTGATTGACACCATGCTCTTTCGAGGAGCTCCTGGTTGATCGAGATGGGAGAGGTTTAAGGGAATGGGAGGGGGAGATTTTAGAAAGGGAAAAATGGATGGGAGGATCATTTTTTAGGGAAATCAGGGGATCATTTTCAGGGAGGGAGAGGGCGCCAAAGGGGTTTGAAGAATTCAAAAGAGAATCAGAGATAGGGCCTGAGGTGGGAATGATGGGAGGGCCCAGGGAAGAGGAGGAAGGAGGAGCTGTTGAGGGGGTAGATTTGGGAGGAGCTGCTGAGGGGGTAGTTTTGGGAGGGGCAGCTTTGGGGGGAGCAGCTTTAGAGTTTTCTTTCGGGGTAGTAGCAGTCTTCTTCTTTTTTAACAGTTTCCCATTGTTCCTCAAATTGAGCAGGTTCAACATTAACTAGTTTAGAGCAACGATTGGAAAAATGGCCATACTCGTGACATACCTTGCATTTAAATGGGATTTGTTCGTAGTCCAGTTGTTGAATGTGCATCCAATCATCCACCTTTAACTTGATTGCCCCTCCAGGCCTGCGGAAGACCTTGCAGAATCAACCAACACATATATGTGCACATGTAGCATATTGTCTGTGGGCTTTGCCTCAGATCAATGTATTTCCCAACGGTATTGCCGATGGCTTGGGCAGTCATCTACCCCAGGAGGTGGAGCGGGAGATGACTTGAACTGAGGCGGGACCGTGCATAGGGACATCGGCTTTGGGCAGTGCAAGAGAGTCCACCTGTTGAGATACGATCCATGAGAGTCATAAAATATGGACCATTTACGAAGAATTAATCATTGTCTTCTCTAGATTCAAAATGGAATGTATAATATCCTTTCCTGCAGAAACGAATGGAGATTTTACCGTTTAATTTGTCTGCCCAATTTCTTTCAATCCATCATTGAACTGTTTTCGATGATGGCCATAGGCCAGTGAATTGACCGATGAGTCCCCGTTCAGCTAGTGAGAGCGCAACCATTCGTGGAAGTGTAGGAGGCAGCTCGACCTCTTGCAACCCATCTAACTTCTTAACAAAATTTGACTAATAGTTGGTGAGGACGTTGAAATTTGTAAGGATTTAACCAAAGAATAAAATGAAGATGCTAGAGATTGTTCATATTCTGCCGATCTGCGGCGGAAGGAAAGGGAGGCTCCTGTGTGACAGGCCAGCGGCCTCGAGCGAAGAAGAAACCAGCAGTCGGAGGCCTAGGTCAAGCGCGCGCAGGCATAGCTCTTGGTCTTGACAGATTCTATGGTTGTATTAATGTTATATTACATATTTATTTAGCCCCATATGATTATTTCTAATTAATACAGCATATGTGCAATCTTCAGAGGGAAGTTTTTGAAGCCCGATCCTTTACATTTGCACTATGTTCTTGACAGAAGAATTCAATAAATTAAGTAATTAGTTTCTAGTTTTGACCAAGAGACTTAAAAATTGTGCATAAGTGTAAATAAATCATTCATTCAAATATGATCACATAATCTTTGCATGCATTTGTATGTTTATGGCTTGGATTTCGCACCAAATGTCCATCATAGTAAAAAAAATTAAAAGTTCACTTTTCATAGATCCATTATGACCATATGAGGTAAGGTTATACAAAATAAAAGGAGGAATGCTCTTTCCCAATATGTGTACCTATCCCATTCCAGTGTCCATTTACTATAACAATTTCATAACAAGGGCTACCTTTTTTTTATTTATTAAACAAATGGGACATCTAATCAATACAAGACAACCCTTAGGTGTTTTTTCTCAACAGACACATTTTTAGACTAGATAGAAAATTAAGGTGTATAGTGAGGTGGAAAATAGTATAATACACCATATGCAACTGAAATGACTCAGAAATAAGGAAGAATGAGGGTATGGTGGTAATTTTTTTGAGTTGGATAAAACTGGGTTAAAATCATAGAAATTGTAATTTTGTTAAATCAATTACAAGAAACTGACAAAATATTTGAGGAATGTGAAAGATTTTTTTTCTCACAAATACATTTTTATTCAGTCCCGTAGGCTTATTTCAAATTAATGACATATGTATAGTCTTTGAAGAGCATTTTTCTAAGCCCAATTTTGTACATTTGCACCATGTTCTTGACAGAACAATTCAAGAATTGAAGTCATCAGTTTTGAATTTTGACCAAGAGACTTACAAATTGTGCAAAAGTGTAAATAAATCATATATTCAAATATGATCATGTTATTTGTATATGCATTTGTATTTTTATGCGGCTTGCATTTTACACCAAATGTCCATCATAGTAAAAATTGTTAAATGTGCACTTTTCATACACCCACTATGAGCAGATGAGGAAAGGTTATAAAAAATCAATAAAGGAATGTTATCTCCCAAGGTGTAACTATCCCATTCCTAAATCCATTTAATATAATAATTTTATAACAAGGGCTCGCTTGCATTTTTATTAAACTAAGGGGACATCTCATGAATACAAGATAACCCTTAGGTGTTTTTTCTCAATAGACACATTTTTAGCCCATATTGAAAAAACAAGTGCATAGTGAGGTGGAAAATAGTATAACATGCCATTTTAAACTGATATCACCCAAAAAGAAGGAAGAATGAGGGTATGGCAGACATTTTTCTGAGTTGGGTAAAATTGGGTTAAAAACTGAAAAATTGTCATTTTGTCAAATCAATTGCAAGAAACTCACACATAATTTAAGGAATGTGAAAGAATTTTTTGTCACAAATAAATTTTTCTTCATCCCCATAGGCTTATTTCTAATTAATGAGATATGTACAATTTTCGACGGGCATTTTTCTAAGCCTATTTTTGTGCATTTGCACTTTGTTCTTGACAAAACAATTCAAGAACTTAAGTAATTAGTTTTGAATTTTGACCAAGGGACTTACAAATTTTGCACAAGTATAATGAAATCATTCATTTAGAGAAACCTGTTATGAACCCATTTTTTCCTTAAGCTTCTTTGGAGCCCCAAGAGGGGGAGGCCTCATAGATATTTTTGGTCCAAAGAAATATCGAATGGGAGAGTCGGATCATGGAAAGGTAGGGGAGAAATATGAGGGTGATTTTAGCATTACCATCCAATTAAGGGTACCTAATGTAAAAATTCCCCCAAATTTGGAGGAAAAAAAACTATACATGCTCCGAAGAAAAGTGTAGTAAAAATAACAGAGGCTAATTTACAACCTTTACCTACTTAGGGAGTGTTGGAAGTGGGAGGTGGAAAAGTAGTAACTAGGGAAGGGAAGAATGAGCTTTTTTAGGCTTAGGGAGGTCACTGGGAATAAGGCTCAAAGAAAAAGAAGAAATATAGGATGTTGAAGAGAGAGAGCAGGTCAATACAGTATAGCCTTTGTGTTGCTGACAAAGTGGAGATATCCGAGGTGGAAGAACTTGCTGAAAAACTAATAGTTGGAAGTGCTCAAAGAAGGGTTGTTAGTATGGAAAACTTGGAGGAATGGAGAGAACAAAACATTTCTAGAAATGTTTTAGTTGTTCCCAAGGCCAGGAAACTGGCAAAAGGGTGGATTCACTTTATTTTCGAAAATCGGGAAGATGCAACTATGATTGTTAAAGAAGTATGGTTCATAGACTCTACCCTGTGGTTTTTAAGGCATTGAACCCCTTTTTTTATGCTTGCGAAGAGAGAATGGATGTAAT
Source organism: Pinus albicaulis (assembly GCA_034641835.2). Taxonomy (NCBI): domain Eukaryota; kingdom Viridiplantae; phylum Streptophyta; class Pinopsida; order Pinales; family Pinaceae; genus Pinus; species Pinus albicaulis. Next base: position 581,320,235 of record CM076574.1, read on the forward strand.
TACAACATGGGTTCATTTTTTGGTATTACTGATGCATATGTGGAATTCACATAGATTTACGAACATAGGCAACACTTCATGGAAATTCCTTGGGGCACATTATTATTTTAAGAAGACAAAGGATTGGATGGTGGATAGAATTCTGGTTATTCTGGACTTGAGGGAGAAAATATATAAATCCATGAACATCGGGAAGGAGAAGGAATTGCTGGTGGATTTGGATTACAAAGGGATCTCATTCAGGTGCAATAGTTGTCAAAGGTATGGACACCTAGCTGGTAGATACCCACTGCTATTTAATCTGAAACACAATCAATCTAGACCAAACAAGAAGCAGAGGAAATCAGGAGGATCAAGTGCTACATGGGTTAGCAATCATCCTATGGGAGAAAATAATAGAGAACCATTGAAGGCTACAATCAGGGTACATACTGAGGAGGGGTAGTTTATGGGTACACAAGGATAAGGTAATCATTTTGCATGAGTAGTGGAGATGTGGCAAGCACTTGAATTGGAGAATCAACCAAGCTACAAGGACACAAGGGTAGAAGTGGATATGGATACTTAGTCAGAGAGAGTTGTATATATGGACATACAACCAAAAAGAGATGAGGAAATGGACACTCTCTAGGAGAAAGGAAATGATCAGATGGGTATCACTTTTCCCCCAACCCCCTTTTATTTCTTTTATCTCTTGTCCTGAATATTTTTTAGATAAGAAGTGGGATCATAACCATTTTGAACAGAATATCACAATAATTAAAAACCTTGTTACCTCACTCTCTTTGAAATATTCTTCATGTGTTCTCCCGAGAGCCTTTGAGGGTTGTTCTTCACCGATTGTATGCTTAGAATATGAGTCCTCTAAAGGGAGGGGTTATAATTCCTACAGGTATAACTTAAGATCTAGACACATCAAATCAAACTTGATGGTTTTGGGGGAGGTTTAGGTCAAAATCCTACTCCACCAAAACCAACTAATGGTACGAGAAGGAAGTCAAATATTTCTCTTGCACATGCCAGAGCTAGGGAGGAGTTATCCTCTGGTAAACAATCTTCTATGGATAGGGCCCTTAGAGCTTAGAAGGCCTATTCTAAGGTGACCATTGATTGTATTGGGTATTGAGCCTGAATATATTCTTGATTTAGAGGTCTCATTTTAGCCGCATTAGACCCCTATTCCTAACGGGGAGGAAATGTCACCCATCGAATCATCGTTAAGGGGTCCACAGGGGCACCCCAAATAAAAATTTTGATAAAGCTTTCCTTGTAAAATGTTGTAATTTCATAGTCAATCTGGGTCATTCATTAGGAAAAATATCTAACGATTGAATTCATGTTAATTTATGGTTTTTCCCTAGAAGGAAACCCTCAGTTTATATGAGGGAATTGTATTGCGACTGTAAATCATTATTTTGTGCGAGAAAGAGAGAGGAGATTGTGTGAGAGAGAATAAGAAATTACAACTAATTTGTTGTAGGTTGCATCTCTTCTTTTGTTGGATAATATAAAATGAATTATTGACTGTTTCTCTGTGGATGTAGCCCAAATTGGGTGAACCACGTATATTTGTGGCTCTCTTGTTTTATGTTTTTCTATGTTTGTGATTTTGCAATATTTTATGTGTTTCATTGATTTTTTAATAAATTTATAAAAAAAAATTCTATCATTTAATTGCAGAGCATTAGCAAGTAACCCCAAAAAAATTACTTTCAAAAGACTTGTTTAGATTGTAGGTCATGAGGTGATTTTCCTTCAAGAAACCTTCGGGAAAGGGGATCGTGTTACTACCCTCCTTGAAAGTGTTTTACCTTACTGGAGATTTATTGGTATGGATGTTAGGGGGTGTTCTGGGGGTATGGCACTAAGATGGGATACCTAGAAGATTCAAATGGAGGGAAATTTGAAGATAATGTTCACTTTTCTAAATATCTATGGTCTACAATAAGAGCAGATGGGATTTTGGAATGACCTTTTAAGGAAGTCCCTTATAAAGCGAGACAATTTAATTCTGGAGGGGATATTAACTTCTCAATGGGGGCTGCTGAATCCTGGGGGGAGCTTGCTAGACATGATATTCTCTCATATTTTTTCTCTCTTCACCTTGCCACATCAAACCTTTTTTATATGAAACCTATAAAACTAAAACCTACCTGTAGGAATATTTGAGTTGGATAAGAAAGGGTGGCTAAATGCATTGATAGGTTTCTGTTGGAAGAAGCCCTATGTCAAAGGCACAATTCACTCTATCAATGGATTGGGGTGGGAGGTGATGCTGATTGTTCTCCCATATTTTTAGAAATAAAGGGTAGGTCACAGAAGCTGGAAATCCCCTTTAAAATGAAGGTTGGATAGTTACAGGAAGAAATTTTCAGCAACCTTGTTATTAATAATTGGAGACACTATTACAAGGATTTAGGAATATCTTCAATGAAATAATTTGATGACAACCTCAGACAAATAAATAAATTTACAAAGGAACGAGTTGCTCATAAATGAACTAGAGAGGAAGAGGAATTATATAACATTGAAAGGAAATTGGGTCTGTTAGCTAAATTAAATGAGGAGGGATTCTAATACATGGAGTCAAGGGAGAAGGTGGGGATATTTATCACTAGAAGGAAGGAAATATTTTCCAATAGGGAGGTTGAATGGAGACTGAAAAGCATGGCCATATGGTTAGAAAAAGGAGCTAAAAATAGAAAAAATTTCCATGCCTTTTCTAAGAGTCATAAGATGATAAATAAAATCTAGAGGATGAAAGATCATCAGGGAAGGGAAATCATAGAATTTGAAGGTTTATCTGTTGTGGGTAGAGACAACTTCGAAAACCTCTTCAAATATCCAAAAGGAATAATTATTGAAAATACTTTTAGGGTTGAAAAAACATTTCCATGATTTGTGGAAGAGGAAGAAATTCAATCTCTAATGGAGTAAGTCTCAAAGGAAGAGCTCAAATGTATCCTTGCCAGTTTCTAGAAAGAAAAAAGTCCAGTTTCGGATGGGTAGACTATTGAATTATTCACTACACTCTATGACCTTCTTGGGGGAGATATTTTGACAGTAATCAATGAATATAGAGAGGAGGGTGATATTCGTGCAGTCTTCAATTCAACCTTCATATATTTAATCCCTGAAGTATATGAACCCTATTCCTTTGAAGAGTTTAGGCCTATTTCTCTATGCAATTATATCTATATAATCATTTCAAAGGTGATAGCATAGAGGATAAATCCCATCCTATAAAATTCCATTTCCAGTGAACAATTTGGTTTTTTGGAGGGGAGGAAAATCCATGAGGCCCAAGGACTCCACAACATAAAGAAAAAAAATATAAAAGGGGCTATCTTTAAGCTTGATCTATCAAAGGAATATGATCGCCTCAATTGGATATTTATCCATCTTATTCTTACACATGTAGGATTTGAGGTTCCATTTATAAATTGGGTAATGAGTTGCATGATGTCACTGTCTTTTGTGGTACTCATAAATGGAGCAACCGCTCCCTTCTTCAAATCATAGAGGGGTCTCAGGCAGAGAAACCCATTATCTCCCCTCATCTTCCTGATTATAGAATAAGGCCTAAGCAAAATGTTGGAGGTGGCTAAGAGAAGAGTGATTTTCAGGTGTAAGTGTGATCCATACTTTGTCTATTACTCATTTATTATTTTTAGATGACATTTTAATATTTTGCAATGGTTCATTAAGAGAATTAAACACCTTCCTGAAATTCTGGAACCTTTTAGTAGAGCAACTGGAATTATTATTAATGTGACAAAATAAAATATAACCACTCATAATCTAGAGGATCAGGATATAAATAATACCAACATATTTTTTCCATATGAAAGGCGGACCTTTTCTTCAAGCCTAAAATACTTAGGTTTTCAATTAAAACTTAACATTTATAGGATTAAAGACTATTTTTGGCTTCTAGAAAATATTGAAAAGAAACTCTCATGTTGTATCCATAGATGGTTGCCGATAATTGGGCGCTTAGTTATGGGAAAATCAGACTTAGAATAAATTCTGGTGTACTGGATGGAAATGTCATGGATCCCTAGAGGAATTATGGAAAAAACGAGGAGGATTTATTTCCAATTCTTATGGGGAAGAACTTAGGATTTTTTTTTGTTTTCATGGGTTAAATGGTCAAGGATAGAAAACCCCAAATTACTGGGGGGGGTGGGGTTTAAAAAATGACTTTCTCTTCTCAAAGGAACTTGCAGCCAAATCTAGTTGGAGGTTATTTTCTACAAATAGCTTATGGACAGGGATAGTATATCAGAAATACATCAAACCTCTTTCTTTGGAGAACTGGGTTAGAATTCATAACAAACCAAGGGTAAATATCTCCATAGTATGGCAGACTATATTAAACTCTTTTTATTTGATAGCTTCATGCCTTGCTTGGTGAATATGAAATAGAAAAAGGGTGTGACTAGGATGTGACCCTTATCCAGGGAGAAGTGTGGATCACATTCTTCCTTAAAACCTTTTAGTATGTCTGTGTGATGAAGGCTTCACCAACCTGCATCAAATAGAAAATCTGAATGCAACTACGATTTGGTCTCAGGAGTGGCGTACAATGAAGGATGTGAATCTACTAGTGGAATTCCGAGAGGAATGAAGGAACTATCTGGGGGCACTAACCATGGCGCATATAATACTAAATGATCAAAATGATGAGCTAGTATGGGAATTAACCCCACATGGCATTTATACTCCTAATATTGGTTATATCAACCTAATGTCATAGAATCAATTGGAAGATCTAGAATGGTGGTGGAGAATTGTGTGGAAGGAAAATTTCCCACCAAAACCCAATCTATTAAAATGGTGCATAATGGAAAAAAATATTTTGACTTGGTAAGTCATGCAATGAAGATATGTAGTCAGCCCCAACTAGTGTGCCTTATGCAAGGAATCAGATGAAACGATAAACCATATTTTTGTAACACGCCCCTTCACTCAACAGGTTTGGAAGGATTGCAGGGAGACCCTAGGTATGCAATGTAGATGGGGTGAGGACAATTATGTAGATTCCTAGCTAAATTGGGAGCAGAACTATACTAATAGACCTATTCGCGCACTTCCCCTAATTATCAGCAGGGGGATATGAATAACTAGGAACAAGGAGATTTTTGTGGACTCTCCTCATTTATAGGGAATATATCAATAGAGAGCATAACAATACTTAAATCATTTTTTTTAGATAAAATCCTTGATTCACTTTAGAAACATTAGAGAGGAGACTATATATAAAACAATCCCTTGGGAATACTTCGACGGGGTAGCTCAGGAAAATGGAAACTAGGTAGGAGATGGTTTTATTCTCCATATTTTAGAACAAAATTAATATCTAATGAAATGGGTATAGGTAATTGCACAAATAATTAGGTTTAATCCATTGCTTGTAGGTCCCTATTGGCATATGCCCTGGAGAAGGGTTGTGATAAACTTCAAATATTTGGTGATAAATTGGGTCAATGGAGTTAAGTAGTGTAGAAACATTTATTTTGGAAATATTGTGGCCGATATTATAAGTGTATGTCTAAACTTTGTACAATTCTGTTGCAGGCACATCTACAGGGAAGTAGATAGGATTTATAAGGAAGGCCTTCTTATGGACAGGGGGTTATGGAATGTGACAGAGATGCACGGATCAGAACATTTTGAGTTCTATCATACACCATATATGGATGATGCACAATTTTTTGGAGGCTTGGACTAGTTCCGAGCAATGAAATTTTCCTTTTGCTTCATACTTTTAGATGCACTGGACAACTTCAGACAGATGATGGAAGTTCATAATAATATTGGTCCCTTGATAGTACAGTTAATTTTTGTGACTCTTCGTCAAAGATACATTGATATTACAAGCATACATGCATGTTTTTTGTCCCTATGGCATTATGTGAATCAAGAATCAGCTCTTGGTTTGATTTTTTGGTTTACCACAACCTATGGTCACTCACTGTAATGTAGGTATTATTTCATTTCATTTTTTTTCTTTTTCTGAGATGAGATTTTCTTCGCTCATATTATGACAAGATAGAAACATATGTATGTAATGCAGTTAGGCAGTGTATGTGTTGAATGTAATTTTGTTTTAATTAATGAAAATATAGTTTTTTTTTTTTTTGGAAAAAAAACAATTCATTCAGACCAAGTGCAGAGTGAGGTGGAAAATAGTCCACACCATTTGCAACTGAAATCACTAAGAAATAAGGAAGAATGAGGGTATGGTGGGCATTTTTATGAGATGGGTAAAACTAGTTTAAAATTTGAGAAATTGTCATTTTCTTAATCAATTGCAAGAAATTGACATGAAATTTGAGGAATGTGAAAGAGTTTTTTTTTCATAAATGTATCTGCCTTCAACACCATAGTATCATTTCCAATTAATGACATATGTATAGTCTTTGGTGAGCATTTTTATAAGATCATATTTCTACATTTGCAGTTTGTTCTTGACAGAACAATTCTAGAACTTCAGTCACTAGTTTTGAATTTTGACCATGAGACTTATAAACTGTGAAAAAGTGTTAATAAATCGTTCATTCAAAAATGATCGTGCAATATTTTTTGTATATGTATTTTTATGGTTTTCATTTCACACCAAATATCCATCATAGTAAAAAAAATTAAAAGTGTGTTTTTCATACATCCATTGTGTCATGATGAGTGAAGGTTATAAAAAACCAATAGAGGAATGATCTTTCCCAATATGTGTACCTATCCCATTCCCAAATCCATTTACTATAATCATTTCGTAACAGGCATTGGCTTGCATTTTTATTAAACTAAGGAGACATCTCATGAATGCAATATGACCCTAAGGTGTTTTTGCTCAGTAGGAAACTTTTTAGCCAAAATTGGAAAACCGTGTGTATAAATAGGTGGAAAATAATAGAACACACCATTTACAACTTAAAACACTCAGAAAGAAGCAAGAATGAGGGTATGGAGGGAATTTTTTTGACCTGGGTGAAGCTAGTTTAAAAACTGAGAATTGTCATTTTGTCAAATCAATTGTAAGGAACTGACACATAATTTGAGGAATGTGAATTTTTTTTTTTGTCATAAATACATTTACCCTTAGACCCATAGGATTATTTCATATTAACGGCATTTGTACAATCTTTGGGGGGTATTTTCAAAGCCCAGTTTTTTACATTAGCAGTATGTTCTTGATAGACTAATTCATGAACTTAAGTCACTAGTTTTGAATTTTGACCATGAGACTTACAAATCATGTACAAGTGTTAATAAATAATTCATTGAAATATGATCATGAAATCTTTGCATGCATATGTATGTTTATGGCTTTCATTTTGCATCAAATGTTCATCATAGTAAAAAATGTTAAAAGGGCACTTTTCATACATTTGTTATGTCATGATGAGGGAAGGCTATAAAAATCCAAAAAAGGAATTTTCTTTCCCAATATGCATACCTATCCCATTCCCAAATCCATTTACTATAATCATTTCATAGCAAGGGATGACTTGCATTTTTAATAAACTAAGGGGACATATCATGAATACAAGACAACCCTGAGGTGTTTTTTCCCAAAAACCACCCTTTAAGCCCAAACTGGAAAACTAGGTATACAATTAGGTGTAAAATAGTAGAAAACACCATTTCCAACTAAATTCACTCATAAAAAAAGCAATAATGAGGGTATGGTGAACATTTTTCTGAGCTTGGTGAAACTGGTTTAAAAACTGATAAATTGTCATTTTGTCAAATCAATTGCAAGAAAATGATATAGAATTTGAGGAATGTGAAAGATTTTTTTTGTAACAAGAACGTATTTCATCATCCTCATATGTTTATTTCCAATTAATGACATATGTATAGTCTTCGACGGGCATTTTGCTAAGCCTAGTTTTGTAAATTTGCAATTTGTTCTTGATAGAATAATTTAATAACTTAAGTCATTAGTTTTGAATTTTAACCACGAGACTTAAAAATTATGCACAAGTGTTAATAAATCATTCATTCAAATATGATTGCGCAATATTTTTTTGCATATGTATGTTTATGGCTTGCATTTTGCACCAAATGTCCATCGTAGTAAAAATTGTTAAAAGTGCACTTTTCATACATCCACTAAGTCATGATGAGGGAAGGCTATAAAACATAAAGAGGGGGATTTTATTTCCCAATATTTTTACCTATCCCATTCCTAAATCCATTTACTATAATCATTTCATAGCAGGGGTTGGCTTGCATTTTTATTAAGCTAAGGGGATATCTCATGAATACAAGACAACCCTTAGGTGTTTTTTCTCAACGAACACATTTTTAGCCCAAATTGGTGCATCATTAGGTGGAAAATAGTATAACATAGAATTTCCAACTTAAATCACTTATAAAGAAGCAATAATGAGGGTATGGTGAGCATTTTTATGAGCTGGGTGAAACTGTGTTAAAAACTGAAAAAATTTGTCATTTTGTAAAATCAATTGCAAGAATCCAACATAGAATTTGAGGAATGTAAAAGAGGTTTTTGTCATAAATATATTTTTCTTAAGCCCCATAGGATTATTTCCTATTAATTAAAAATGTACAATCTTCGACAGGAATTTTCTAAGTGTATTTTTGTACATTTGCACTTTGTTCTTGACAAAACAATTCAAGAACTTAAGTAATCAGTTTTTAATTTTGACTAAGAGACTTAAAAACTTTGCAAGTCTTAATAAATCATTCATTCAAATATGATCATGCAATATATGTGTGCATTTTTATTTTTATGGCTTGAATTTGACACCAAATGCCCCGCATAGTCAAAATTGTTAAAAGTGCACTCTTCATAGATTGAATGTTGTTTATAAATGTTATTATATAAAAGTTTAAAACATAAAGATTATTACATATAATTTTTATACTATAAATTTAATTATTCATATAAATGACTAAAAACCTAGTTTTCTAGCATCATCGACGTGCATCATGAACTTCCATCCTCTATGTGCATCCTACACATGCATTCTTAGTGTGCACCCTTAGCATGCATCCTCAGTGTGTGTCCTTCGTGTGCATCCTCAACCTGCACCCTCAAATTCGATCCTTAGTGTGCATTCTCAACTTCAATTCTTATTTGTATTCAACTCTAATTAAAATACATTGTCGTCCATGGAAACATCGGCCTGCTCTTCCATGCCATCAACTCAGAAATAGGGTTTCCAAGTTGAGAGTTTCTCTGTGAAAGTTCCAAGAGAGTGCCGATGAATGGAATGATAGAAGTAAGTGGCCAAAAGGTATGCTAGATATACTCTTAAGAGTAGGAGTGCATTAGTTTCTTCTTAGAAAAATTATTTTCAGAAATGAAGAGATAAAAGTAGTTATTTTTAACTATCATCATGATTTGAAGGAATTGGAAATTTTTGGGCATAAGGTTTATCTAGACCCTGATTTGGTTTCCAGAGCAAAAAACATACCACAATTGGGAGGAGTAATGTTATGCCACTTGAAAACCCTCAAGGTAGAAAATAATGAGATGACCAACAAAATATGTGGAGAAAAAATTATGTGTTACTAGTAATTGTTTAAAATTGAAATATGTTCCCTCGGGATTATATAGAAGCCTAATTCAAACTGTCCTTAGGGCCATTATGAATCACCAAAATAAATATATTTCTGTTGAAAGCATGAATTTGGACATACACTGGGTTGAATACTTGGCCATAGATGTACCTTTTATATTGGCTAAGAAATTGCACCACACATTGTAGGAAAGTAAACTTAAGATGGTTAATTTTAGATACCCTGACACACTACAATAAATTATTGACATGTATTGACCCAACGTAGTGTGATCAAGTAGTCCTAAAAATATATATAATAGGAAGTGTAAAGTGCAGGAAGATAATGACAAAATACCTCAACATTCTCCACAGAAGAATGTGGAAGGGGTTGCTCCTGCTACCACTTCACAATTACATGAAAAATTTTTGGAATAAAATATGGAAAATATGGGAAGTGACATAAATCCATTAAACCTTGAATAAAATGTTTTTTTTGTAGCTTTGGCGGCCTTAAATACATGCCAAGATGAAAATATGGTGCAATGATTTGTCAACACTGATGAAGCTATTGATGATGGTATTTATGATTTTGAGAGGCTCTAGATGATTCTTGTATAAATATATGTGAACTGTGAATCACTAAGGATAAGAAGATAATTTATTGAACTCATGTAACAAGTTGTAGATTTATAAAAATCCAAAGAGCAATTATCTTCTCCACAGGTTCACCATGATTCCTTAAAAAAGAGTTTTAAAATATGCATAAATAAGGATAAGCAGATTATTGAACTCACACAATAAGTTACAAATTTAAAGAAATATAAATATTCATTATCTTCTCCATGGGTTCACCATGATTCCTCAAGAAATATTTGTGAAATATTCATGAATATGGATCACCAGGTTCTTCATTTGAAGCAAAAATTATCGCAAGATTGCAGAAATATCTAGTGGACAGTGAACAGAGGGAAAAGGTATCTAGAGACAGGTATGAAAGTTATATTGAAGATTTGAAAGCTAAAGCATCTAAAGTTATAGATGATGGAATTAAGGAACTTAATGATTTAGAAAAAAATTTGTAAGGCTAAAATGAATAAATATTCAACCAAGATACTGGAGCTTAAAAATGGGCCCGATGTTCTTAACATACCACCTCTACAGACCTACATTCCACTTGTTGTAGAAATTATGAAAGAAGTGAAAGATAAATAACAATATATTCACACTTTAAAGGTTGATTTTCAAAATAAAATCATTGAAATATGCATGAATAAGGATCAACAGGTTCTTCATATGAACTAGGAAGTCACAAGCTTGCACAAATGTCTAGTATACAATGAATAGAGGGAAAAGGCATCTAGAGATAGGTATGAAATATATATTAAAGAGCTGAATGCTAAAGCATATAAATCTATAGTTGATGTAATTAAGGAACTTAATGATTCATAATAAAAGTATAATGTTGAAATGAATAAATATTCAACTAAGATAATGGAGCTTAAAAATTACCCTGACATTCTTAACATGCTTCCTCTAGAGACCTAGATTCCACCTACAATAAAAAATATGCAAGAATTGAAGGAGAAAGAAAAATATATTCATAATTTAAAGGTTTAGTTTCAAAATAAAATTAGTGAGATGGTTACTAAACACAGGGAAGAGATTGATAATTATGAAGAAAGGGTTAAAATGATGAAGAGTGAGATTGAAAAGAAATATGAAGGGTTGAAAGATGGTAAGAAATTGAAGGCCTTGTTAGAGTTATAGCACTCATTAAAAGCACGAGATAATAACTTGAATTGATCTATTCAAGTAGTAGATACTAAAAAAATGAAACATAAAGATACCTTTCTTAAGTATCATTGGGCCTTGCAAGAGCAAGAGATCTCATTGTTTAAAGTTGTTGCAACAATGGATGTTGGAGGTGATGTGTTTGACAAATCAGCAATAAAGGATTCACCCAAGAAGAATCTAACTAATAAGGAAGAGCATATTAAGGAGCTTAAAATAAAATTATTGGACAAGAAAGAAAAAAAACATTTGGGATGCCAAAGTGAGATACAATATTTGTAATCCAAAATTTGTGCTTTGTAGAATAATCCCATACCTATTGCACTTCCAATTTTGCATATTTAATATCAAAAATATTTGAAGCCTAAATTGCGTCAAGTTAAATTTGAGTTGAGACAAGCGAAGGATACTATTCAAGAAAATTAAAAAGAATACTATGAAAAGTACAAGAAGCATGTGGAATTTTTGAAGAAGCACACTGTTGAAAAGAATAAATTTCAAAGAAACTTGATACAGTATAAAAACAAAGTGGAGGAGTTGGAAGATAAATTACAAGAAGCTGATACAACTTCCAAATAACCAAAAGCTTCTACACAAGGCAAGAGAGATTATACTGCATTAGATTATTGTGAAGAGGAGGGCTTATAGAAACCTCCCAAGTAGCCTAGAGTTCCATAAAAAATTTATTTGCATATGTTATGATTGTAAATACATTTTATTGAAGTTTGCAATAAGAAACAGTGAAATTGGCATCTAGAAACAACATCCATGATCCTATTGAAAATTAAGCACCTACATTAGGGTGGGGCCACACAGGCTATTTTTAGGTGTAAGTCTATTTATATATGTAGGGTGCATGTCTATTTATAGAATGCATGTCTATTTATAGATGCATGTCTATCTTTTTTCCCTTAATTTAGATGGACAATAAACTATAATCTATTCTCAATGTGTACATGGAAATAGTTAACTGAAGTGGAAAATCGGTTAGCTAAGTGAATTTTGAGTTAATAGGTTGGTTGGTGGGACATGCAGAGTGAATCCAATTGTAACAGAGTGATTCAAGTTGTAACAGAGTTGGAAGTGCAGTGGTGCATGAGTTAATGCAAGTTGTAAATCAGTTTAGCTCAATTAAGTGAGTTAAAGTTAGTTTTGCTAGTTGTAACTGCAAATACACTAGTGAGAGATCAAGTGAATTAAATATTAATTAATTCACACGTAGTGATCTCACATGCAACCGATGTTTTTACTATTATTAATTGCATGCATGTCAAAACTAGTGGAGACCCAGTTGAGTTCTAGGTGAAAGGGAAGATAACTATTAGTTGTGACATTATCCACTTACACACATGCAAGCACACACACATTGGATGAGCCCATGATATTTACACAGTAAAGGTAGGAAACGAATTCATTATTCAGGCTTCTTTACCATCAGGGATTGCGTAGTGGAGGCAGGTTGTCTAGAGATAGTAAATTGGGCAATTGATTTGCCAATTTTTGTATGACAATGTGAGACAATTAGCTGATGTACTGAGGACTCTTGTGAGAAGAGTTTTGTATTTAATTGTTTCATGATCCATGATATAATATACAATAGAATATAGTGGGGATTTTAGCTGTAATATTTCCCCAAGAAACTATTTGTGTTGTGTGTGATTGATATTTCTTCATGATATTGTGATTATCAATTGTGTTTTTAATTCCGCAAAAGATTTGTAGAAGCCATTCAGTATTTAACTTTAGTACATTGTTATATCGGGTGAATCCAAGATATACATTCTTGTTGTACAATTTCTTCATGTCATCAGAGCACGAGAAATTGCAGAAGTGAAGAAAGAGCTAATTTTGTGACTGGATAGAATTCAAACTTGCAGAAAGACTTTCTTGGTGCTACAGGGGATTCAAGATCGAAATGGATTTCAATGGCTTGAGGTTAGAGTATCCACTCGAGGGCAGCTCGAAATACATTGCTTGGAAGGACGGGATGGAGGTAGTTCTTGAAGACAATGGATTGAAGGAATGCATTGACAAAGATTTTCCTAAGCCGGATGTTGTAGATGTTGCAAATCTTGATGCATGGCAAAAGAAAGTGGCAAGGGCAAGGAGGATCTTGTTGGAGGGAGTACAAGACCACATTGTCTCAAGCCTCCATGGGAAAGCCACACCATATGCTCTATGTAAGGCTTTGACAAATCTATTCCAAATAAACAACGACCATAGGAAATTGGCGCTCAAAGATAAACTCAGGAAGATCAAGATTGAAAAGAACAACACTATTCCAGTATACTTAACAAATTTTGTCCAATGTCAGGATGAACTTGGGAGTGTAGGAATAGCTGTTGCTGATGATGATTTGGTGATTTTGGCTCGCATAGGACTTCCTAAGAGTTGACACAGCTATAAGATTCTGTCAATGGATGGGAAAATTTTCCAGATTGGGAACGACTGTGGTCGAATCTGGTGCAGGAGGAGTTCAGGCGGAACACTAGATATGGCTCTTCATCAAATCATGATGATGAAGAGGATTGTGCTTTGGCTGCCAAGGCGAAGAAGGGGAAGAGGAAGAAATTCCATTCTAAATTTGAGGCCAGTTAAGATGGCAAGGAGCATAACATGTCCTAAGTGAAGTGTTTTCACTATCACGAGCATGGACATATTTCCACAAACTGTCCACAAAAGAAGAAGAACAAGAAGGTTATTGGAGTTGCAGATGATGAGGCCCTTTCCTCGCAATTTGAGCTTGACTTCTCATTGATCGCATTCATGATTTCAAGTGCATTAGGATCAGGGTGGTACTTTGATATTAGTGCTTCCTTTCACATGACAGGAGACAAGAAACTTTTCAGTGACTTGGTGGAGAAAGATCTCCAGATGCATATTGAATTGGGTGACGACGGATGGTACAGTGCTACCGAGATTGGTACCAGTACCTTTCAGAGGGCATTAGGTAAACTCTTTCAATTAAAAAATGTAATGCATGTACCAGGTTTGAAGAAAAATTTAGTCTTGGTTGCAATGTTATAGGATAGAGGCTACGATGTTGTTTTAAGTGAAGGAAAAGTTCTCCTGCAACACAAAGCAACAGGGCAAACCAAGAAGATTTGGATTCGTGTGAAGAATCTCTATAGACTTGATGTAGATGAGATTTATATAGATATTCCTACCATTGGGAAGTTTGAGAAAGCCATGCAATTGACCCTTGAGAGGGAGCTATATTTGCATGTAGGTAAGAGTGAACCTCAAGATGTGGAGCAGCCACATGCAGAGGATCATGGAGTGGGAGCAACCACTCATGCAGAGAAATTTTGAGCTAGATGGGTAGAGGTAGTGCATGCAGTGATACCACCAGGTGAGAGGTGGGGCGACATGCATGAATAATCCTAAGAATAAATTTTGGGCAAGATTCATTGAGATGGTGTGGATATCATAAATCGAACCTGGCTACTAGGAGGGCATATAGCAACAGTAGCAAGATTAGTTGGATTGATGCAATCAGATGTCGTGAGGACATGAAATCAAAGTGACAGTGTCAGATATTGGAGCACAGATTAGAGTTGGAAATAAGTGCAGAGTGCATGGATGCAGGTGTCAGCAACGCAAAAGATCCAGTGGACATGTGTTGTAGCTAGCAGCAAGTCAGAAGAATTTGATGACATATGCATTATACCGATTTAGTTGTTTGGAGGCTATTCATTTTTGGAAGTTTTTCATGCAAAGGTCACATGTGTGATAAACACTAGTGAAGTGTTGCATGCAAGAGTTGCAAGTGCGAGAAACACTAGAGAATTGTTGCATGCATGGAGTTGCATGTCGCATGCATGGGGTTGCATGTCGCATGCATGGGGTTGCATGTCGCATGCAAGGACATTCCTTTCTTGTTGATGGGGAGTGTTGAATTTTGCAACAAGAAACAATGAAATTGGCATCCGGAAACAACATCCATGATCCTAGTGAAAATTAAGCACCTACACTAGGGTGGGGCCCACACAGGCTATTTTTAGGTGTATGTCTATTTAGTTGTTCAATGATAATGATTTTTTCTTGAAAATCTCATTATTATTTATAGTCACATCAATACAAATTTTTTATTAATTTTAATTTGGTACAACTTTTGAATTGAATTTAACTATGGTTACATGGATTGTGGTGCAAAAAGTGAATTGCAACTATATAAATATTATTTTATTAGTTTAGCTATTATTTTATTATTTCCTTAGGAGGCCCATTTTAGACCTCAAAATTCCCCTGATGCAAAGCCTATTATATGATAGGTCTAAAAGTAACAAATTCCCACGTTTCCCTAAAGTTGCAGGTATAGTACCTGATAGATAAAACCCATAGGCATTTGAGTTCCCCGATTTCCATTTGAATGTTTCCTTGTAGATTGTTGGAACTAAAATATAACCTCTCCAGTCTTTGAAGCTTATTAAGTGAAGAATAAATTGCTCCGATAAAATGATTCTCCTCTAACTCAAGGAATGTTAAACTAGTTAGGTTTCCAATATGTGGAGGTATTTCGCCTGTTAAATCATTGAAGCCCAAGTATACCATACTCATGCTTTAAGAGAGATGGCCTATAGAAGAGGACAAACGTCCTGTGAGTTTATTAGAGTATAAGATGAGTTCTCGTAGGGAGGAATAGTTAATTAGAGAAATAAGAATGGGCAAGCTTGTGTTGTTTCCGCTAATCAGTTGATTATAAGCTAAGCAAATCTGCTGGAGTTGTGCCAACTTAACCAACTCCATGGGCACTACCCCGCTGAGCTGATTTTATTTTCATTGAAATTTATGTTCACTAATTAGCTTGCAGGTTTTATCCATGCCATTATTTTTATGGCCATCTATATTTATATTTAGTACGTGGGTTGCAAGGGTGGTTCAATAAAGATTGGTCTCGATTCAAATTGAGCTAAACCAATATTTATAAAGAGGACTTCAAGGATTCGTAACTGACATAGGTAATGGAGATTATAATTGGAAAAATCCTCTTTAACTAATTTCTAAGAACGAAATTTATATTTTTCCCTTAATTTACTTCATTTCCCTTAATATATAATGTGCACATTGGTATACTTATGTAATACAAAGGTTTGAATACTCGTTTGAATTGAGCGTAGAGTAATAAAATCCTCTTCCCATCTTGAATTTTACAATTTATGGTCTCATAGAGGTTTACAATGTACATACAGAAAACCCTCTTTTTGTTTGAATTGAGTGTAGAGTAATAAAATCCCCTTTCCATCTTGAATTTTATAGATTATGGTCTCATACAAGTTTACATATAGGAAACCCTCGTTTTCGAGCCACCATTAGCACTAGTGAGTTTTTTTTATATTTGGCATAGTACTAAATATGTCAACTATAGGGGTCTGCCTCAAAACAGATTTCAACAAACGTTGAAATTATGCCTCAGTATGGGCCTCAAACCAGGCTGAATATGTGCCCAGATCATTCTTTTGTCTAGCAAATTTTTCACAAAAATTAGGGCTTAACCAAATAAAAAATTTCAACCTTCTACATATTTCTGATATGCACTAAGTCTCAGATAGCTCCCATGAGTTTGTAGTAGAAGACTAATCTTCTAGAGGGTCAAATTGCTAGGGTTCAAGGTGGTTGATTGTATACTTCAGGTTGGTTGCATCCACAATTCACCATAGAGTACAAGTTGCAGAGCTAAAGGAGTCAAAGCCAAGGGTTTTTGTGAATATCCCTATCAGGTTTCCTTCTAGATCAAATTGATGTAATTTCCTTGCAATTTATTAATAAAATAACTAGGGTTTGCAGTGTTTTTTTCTCTATAATGGTGTTGCAATTTATTATTGAATCTTCTGGCAAAATTTAATAGTGGATTTCTTGAATTTAACTCCTGGAAATTAAGTAAAATATTTAATAGGGATATTACATAGTAGGAGCATGCACTATATTATCACATATTGATATGATTTTCTAGGATTCAATGCTGTAGTTCCTATCTCCCCTAACATTCTACAAACCCCTGGCCTGCGCAAACCTGTACACTGGAGTAGAACAAGGCTTGTCGTTTTTGAGCCACCTCAGCGATCAAGTTCATCGTGAGCACCAACGACAAATTGGATATTTAGCCAGGTAAGTCTCAAATTTTTTTTTCGAATGGCATTTCTCAACTTGATGCCATAAATTTCCTGTGAAGAATTAAAATTCAACATGTAAATTTCCTGCGAAGAATTAAAATTCAACATGTCAATTTCTTGCGAAGAATTAAAATTCAACATGTACCAGGGGAAGTAATGATTTTATAACTTCAATGGAAGATGGGCCATCCATGAATAATGGGAGTAAGGTCCACTATTGCATAAGTAGACACAAAACCTCTACACCTTCCAAACGGAAATGCACAACTCATGCAATATTCTTCCCAGTTGCGAGAATCCTTCCCTGAGTTGCAATATGCTCTATGGTCATGGATTCTAGTTGGTTGTAACCCCACCAAACCCTCGCTAATCGATGCAACCTGATAGGTAGCAACCCAGGTCAATTGCAAGTCAAGTGTCGTTTGGGTTACCAAGTGAAAATAACACATAAATGAACCTATTCAGTTCTTGCCTTATCACCACTCTCTCACCTTAATAAAGAGGATTTACTAGAAGGTTAACGGAGTTTGGAGAATTTAGGAATAGCTTGTATACACTCTTGTTCAAGATGTTCATCCTTGATAGATATTTTCATTGTCATTAAGTGCTTTTCATCAACATAGAGCTTGATTAATTTTTGCATAGTGATTTTCCTATTTGTTTGCTTGCATTTGTCCATTTGACATGATAGGTTTTTATCCCTTCGACATTCTAGCCCTGATCCCTTCTTTGGTGATTCTTCTATTGACTGCGCTGACCATAACCTGGGCTCAACAAAAATGGCAGGGATGACGGAAAAGGGGCAAAAGGCCCTAGATCTCTGAAAGGGCACAATGAGTACATTTTCATGCCACAATGATAATACCAACCAAACATAAATGGGTAATGTCTCTGACAGAGCACCATGAGTATGTCACAATTATAATAATAATTAATACCAACATCCAAATTCACCTCGCTTGCCATTGCAAGAAAATGGGTGCCCCTACAGGAGGGGATTCGAAGAAACTACCTTGCACCACCTTGGATTCTCTTTTGTCACCATAGGGTTATCCCTGATTATATATTCTTTAATATTTTGTTGATTCTCCTGAAATAGCACTCGAAAGTGTACTAAAATAGAGAAAGGTGGTCTATGGTTTTCTTCTTCAAAGGGAAAAGACATGTCTCCCTATAAATGAATGTAAGTGTGCATGAGAAGGGCCTTTTGCTCAATACATCAATTTTTCTTCTAATGCCCAATAGGGCTTTACGCCTCTCACTCACAGTCTTCTCTGTAAATTCACTCTTGGGCTAATAGTTTGACTTGGAAACTTGGAAATATTGTTATCTGAGGTTCTTCCTGTGATTTTTATGTGAGATTAAGTATTCTGTGGGCTATGTTTTGAATCACAGAATGGAAAAACGAACACAACCAGATGGAGTGATCAAGAACAGGACACTGAATCTTGGATTTTATGTGATTTGGGTTAGTCATATTATAGATAGTATAAATGAATTTTTCCTCATATCTGCATCTCATTCTCATACTTTGCTTCATTTATTCACTAGTACTGACCAAAGTGGGCAGTTTCCTTGTTATCAAACCTATTGCTCAACTATACTTTTTACCCTCTACATTTTTACCTCCATGATATATGCCTGTATCTATGTCTCTTGTTGGTACCCATTTCCTTTTATTGAGCAACATAGGATACTTGTTAATCTGATCTATGGAATCAACAAGCAGGTGGCTCCTTCTAGGGGATCTTTCTACAAAATTTGTGGATCCATCACGATTTACATGGATCAGTAAACAAGTAGGCAACAAATAGATCTACATAAATTCTGTAGAGTACCCTATGACAAATTACAAGTTTAGAGACAAAAAAATAAAATTATCATAATTAAAACTATAATTATAAACAATTATTTTTGTATCTTTAGCATTCAATCAAAATCATCATCTCTGGATGAGTAAAAAGAGAATATACTTGATGTGAATAACATTGAGTAAAGGAATAACACACTAGATATCATTGAATGTAAGGCTATCATGAAATGGGTGGTACAATAGGCATACAAAGTTTCTCAAATGAGAACTATCACATATACATTTGTCTTGAGCATCCCAATTAGTGTTAGACACTTATATTTCCATACAAATGATTAAACAATTTATGAAAAAGGAAATTCGTTCAAACATGTAGGTTAATAAATAATTAAATAAGATTTTATGGCAAGTTGAATTTGAAACTTTTCAATCAAAAGAAACAAAATGCCAGTACATAATAGGATTCCAGCTACTGTTTTCTGATAGTCAACAGGTATAACGCACTATATAACTCACAATATAGGTTGATATAACCTCTGTGATATTTGGAGTCTGCACTACTTGTCAGCCTACCTTCTGAGTTGCTATTAATATTGTACAGCTTATTAAATCTGAAATAGAGTAAAATATCTAGGAGACATAATAGACTGGGAATGTAATTCCTTTATACTGGTGAGAAAAAGAGAACATAGAATCATGTAAACACAAAAGAACGTAAAGGAAACCACAAGACTTTCTGGTTCAACATGGATATTTCTTGGGGTCCAAATTCATTCACATTTATTTGAAAATGCTGACATGCTTGAACCAAAAAAGGAAGAGAATTTCAACTGATGTCCTAGTTGTTTAAAATATATTTTCTACAATAAAAAGAAAAAATCATGAATACATGGGCCTAAAAGGGCTTACATATCAAGTGTGATAATACATGATTGGAGCCCCATATTGATGTACAATGTTCTCCATCCTCAACACTTCACAAAGATTTGTTATAAATATCCATTAAGTAAGATTCCATTGCTCTTAAGGAGGAATATTTCACCAGAACATCAGTTGTGACTATTGATGGTGACTACAAAACAATAGGATGATGAAATTAGAAAGAATAAGAATTGAGGCAATGGCCTCTTTTCCAATAGTGATTATTAGACAAGGTTATTAACCCTACAAAATGATGATTTTCCAACTCCATTAATAAAAAAAATTATGCCAATCTAGTGACAATAGATCTAATGATCTTGTAGCATTTCATGATTGGGGTCATAATAGCCAATCAAAGAAGTATAGCATAAGTTGTGAACATTTTGCAATTTCAGCCTCAAAACATACCTTGCACAAGTTATTTTCTTTCTATTTTAGGATACCTTTCCTTTGCTTAGCAAGCTCATATATATTTAAAATTTATTTTGGGATTGTGTTCTAATGCCCTTTAATAACACGGTGATCTATCCATAACAGGGTAATACTACAATAGAGGAACATGTAGGAAATAAAGTGGAATCAGATTGTGTGAAACACTTGTAACCCTTGCTAGTATCGCTTGAAGTACTATGACAAAAGAAAATACTTTTGAACAAAATCTCACCTCCATGTACCTTTAGGAATATAGGAATTCCCCTAGGTATACTTGAAGCCCTCTTTCAATAGGCTAACCAACCATCATATTGCTCCAAAAAACATAGAAAAACACTCAAGGAGATCACTCACTAATACCTAGGTAGTCAAGTTGTACAACTGGAGGAATGATTGACCCACGTTAGTTAGTGTCATGAGATATTATTCCATGTACTATTGTCGAGCCCTTGTATGTCAAGGAGCTATAGTACCTGTTATCCATTGGTTGATGACATGACTATCGATTGATAATTTGTTTTCTAATTTGTTTATGAGGGGCAGAAATTTTATTTGATACTATAACAAAAATGGCATTAGGCAAGCCCTCCAGAGACCTCTCCATGAGAGGAGGATTATCAGGTACATTGGTTGTTTAGTTATGTCATGTTTTCAAGTAGGTTATATTTATTGTTCATTGTGAAAAATTTATTAATGTGAATTTTTTTTGTCCTGCACAGTTGGACACACTCATATGACTCGTGTGCCTAGACACCAAATCGAACAAGAGGAGCCCCATAGACATGTTCCCATTCATCCCCAATTTCATAGAGCCCATTCTGAGGGGTATATTATACACGGTATAGGTGCACATTAGATTGCTAGTTAAAATGTTCAAGTTTACATTATATTCAACGTTGAACAAGTGAATTTTTTTTTTCAAATGACATGTGTTTAATGTGAAAAAATTATGCTCCATAGGTGCAAATGTAGGATTTTGGGTTGGCCCTATTGCTGGTGAGGGACAAAGGAGAACAATGTCTCATCCTGTGGCATCCATCCCACACTTGGATAGTTCTCGTTCAGGTAAAATCTAAAGGAAAATTTATTGTTTAATGTATGTTTAATGTGAAACTTATTGTGTGTCTCATGTACTTGTGTTATAAAAAATTTAATGTTTTGTACAGTGGATAGTAGAGACCTTCATTCCTTAGAAGGGAACAATCTTAGTCCGATGAGCGGAGAGGATGAGACAGTTTTTCCACGAGGTATTTTCAAATGACTAGACAAGTTTTTTAAATACAAATTTAACTTATAAATAATTTAATTTTTAATATGTGCAATAATTTAACATGTTATAGGTGGTGGTCATCGCCCTCCCAGGGGGAGAGGTCACAGGGTTCACGAGTTTGCTCGAAATCTGATCTATGATCCCCTTCCTGGTGATATTCCTGAGGAGATGCCTGTCGGAAATGTTGTCATTGATGGCAAAGGAGGTGACAAAGGAGAAGCACCTAAAACAGCAACAAGGCAAAGAGAGCATGAGACATGAAGCAGAGGTAGTTGTAGAAGGGTCATTTTGAGAGGCAGTAGAGGCAGCAAAAAGATCAATCAAAGAGTAGCATCAGTCAAGGAGCAGAGGTATTTGATTTCATATATATAATGACAAACTGGTCTTTGAATTGTATTGACTGCTGGAATTGTTTATGAAAGTATGAATAGAGTGGTTAGGGTTTTTGGACAGTGTAAACTCTGTACAAAGGGATTTAAATTATGAATCCTGTATATGGTGGAGGAATTGATGATTAAGTGCAGGTTGTGAAGTCTGTAGAATTGGAACCAGGGTTTCATCAAAACAAACCAAGACAATTGAATGCAGAGAGTAGACAATCGATTAGAGATTCGATTGCACAATATTATGAAATCGATGGGAACTCTGATAGCACAGTTGAATAGTGAACAAACCCATTATATCTGGCATTAATCTGTATTAAATCAGTATTGAACTTCTGCTGGCAGAATGGTGTGGTTTGAGACTAAGAGTAAGATCTGTGGTTTAATTGGCTTCAGTTAAACGAAACCATTGTCATACTCTATTTGGCCAAAGAATAGTGAAGCTCTGTCGAGAGCATAATCCCTGTCCGTTGAAAGAAAGTTGGTATTAAAGGAAGGGGTGCACTGCATTAAGATTTTATTATAAGCTGAGGGTCGAACCATTGTATAAAGTGCTAAGGTCGGGTTTTTAAATAAATCAAATAAAAGGCGTTGATTTATGGTTCGAATCGAAAGGTTGAATACTGTTTCAAGGTTAAAATTGTTAAAGCTCTTTGTTATAAAGGTGAAGGGTTATATAAAAGAAAAAATCAAAGGCTGTTATAAAGGTTCTTAACATTCGAGTGGGACCCTTTGTTCATCGCACCGAACTGTTGAAGGATGCGATTGCGATCAATCGCATCAGATCGATCGCAAAGGCATCAATCGCATCAGAGTAAGGGCAGAACATCGGAGCATACTATTGAAAGTTGCGATTGCAATTAATCGCATCGCAACCATCACAAAAGACTTAATCGCAATTGGAAGTATTACAGCAATGTGTGAAAAGCAATTGGGATATATATATATATGGCCCGAAGATTCCTTTTAATTATAAGTGCTGGTTAATGTTGAGGACCGAACGAACATTGGGTTAATATTTGTGTTTGAAGAGTTAAGAAAGGTCGGACTTCCGGGAATGATATGAAATGTTAATTGTGGGACCTAAGAAACACTTATATACATTGAGTTTAGTGCTTGGGATATAATTCTAAAGTTGAAGATTTGTTGTGGTGTCTCATAGCAAGTGAGTTGAGGACACAATAGGTGTTAAAGATTTAGGCCCGATGTGTGAGAGTCATGAGCACATATTGAATGATTCAATGATATGATAACCATATGGGTTAGGATTTATAAGGTTCGCACATTAAAATATAATGCCGAGGATGAACATTTAAGATATAAGGACGAGATTAATTTGTTTTGAATAATTGAAGGAGTGAACCTTGCATAGAGGGTTTATCTGTATGGTTCTACCATTGAGGGAAACTTGAAGCTCCCGTGTATGGTCGTGCTAGTGAGTTTTATAACCATAAGTGAAGTTTTAATTAATATCTCAAATATTTAATTTGAAATATTAAAACTTTTGGATATACTTTTGAAGATTTCCAACGCAGGGAAAATGAATGGAGATGCATCTTTATCTGCATAAGACTTTGAGAGTTATTGGAGAACTAAACTGGTAAAATTGTTATATGTAAATCAGATTCAAAATTGCAGTAAATAGGTGAATATGCACAGGAATGAAAATGTGGGCTTGACATGTGTACATACATAGAATGCAGGAGAGTGTGCAGAAATTGAAAAAGGAAATGAACAACAGAGGTATGCAGGACAGTTACATGACAGCAGCAGAAAAGACAAAAACAGCAAAGCCAAAGGCCAGAAAAAGGGTTGGGTGAAATTTATATATGTAACTGAAAATGTGAATGTAAATGTTTTAATTGATTTTATATTGTTTGTGATGCATTGGCAAGTCTTCGGTAGGAAAACAAAACTCCACTGTAAAACTGAAATCTTTACAAATGGCTATATTTTTTTGAGTGAGCTGGACAAAGAAATGAGAATGCAGAAGGCAAAGAGTCAGGGCTATTCACTTCGAATTACCTTTGGAATACAAACAGTCATAAGTAAATCTCTATAAATGATATCACCTTAATATGCATAGAGAGGTTAGAGAGGTTGGAGTATACGGAATTGAGGCAGAGAAGATAAGAAGAAGGAGAAGCAGAATGAGATGTTGTGCAAAGTTAGAGAATGCAAAAATGAAGCAGTGAGGCAGAGAAGAAGGAGGAGCTGATAGTGAATCTGAGAAGATGCAAAAATGATATAAGGCATATATGAAGACTGATGCACAGCAGTGAAGATGATATAGAACAAAGCTTATATCCAAGGTAAATCAACAAGTGCTTTTATTTTGAAAGAGTAAGGAAGTTGGAGCTTCCCTATCAAGTTGTAGCTTAATAGATGTTCGTTGTAGCTGACTGAGGTAGGAGCCTCCTGTAGGTTGTAGCCTGTAGAAAATAGATGGGAGTTGGTGCTTCCACATCAAGTTGTAGCTTGATAAAATGTCAAGGGTAGCTGACTGAGGTTGGAGCCTCCTGTAGGTTGGTGCCTGCAGAAAATTAATGGGAGTTGGAGCTTCCTTGCAAGTTGTAGCTTGCATAATTGAGTTAGGGCCTCCTGTGGGTTGGAGCCTACAGAAAATCAGTGGTGAGAGGGAGTTGGAGCTTGCCTTTGCATCACAACAATAATAAGATGTGGTTTTCTCCCTTTATGGGTTTCCACTTATATCTGGTGTCTCTGTGCATGATGTCTATGAGTTGATGTGGTTCATATAATATGCTTAATACTTGTCGCTCACATATTAAGACTGTTATTACATTAACAAATATGCTTGATACTTGCTGCTCACAAATTAAGATTGCTCACATATTAGGTTGATCTTGAAATGAAGGTGTAAATTAGTTTAAGGAAAGTTTAAAAGTCGATGAATGTGTTAAACTGATTCACCCCCCCTCTCAATTTAACTAAGGGTTCAACAATTGGTATCAGAGCCAAGTTCTTTTGGTATAAGCCTAATAGCTTGAAGGATATGTAGTTGAGTCATGGACTATCAAAATGTACATGTGTTAAGTAAAACAAACTTTCCTGAATGGAGAGATAAGGTTAAAACATGATTATTGGCTTATGAACCTCAGGTATGGAAACTTGTATGTGATGGTTACTACACAGAATCTCCCTCGATACAAGAACAACACAGGAATGCCAAGGCAAAATGTGTGATATTCAACAATCTTCATAACAAGGATCTTGAGTTAATAATGGATTTAACCTCTGCAAAAGAAATCTAGGATAGACTGCATTTCATGCATGAAGTAGACACTAAGGACTGCACTGTCAAGAAGGAGAAGAGAATTAAGAAGAAGAAAATTTCATGTCATCAAGAAAATGTACAATGAAATGAGGTACCTGCTAGTGTAAATAGAAGTAAGAACCATGGAGAAATTGTAGCTGAAGAAAAAGCCAAACTTGGCACAACCTTGACTAAAATAGAAAGGTTGAAGAATGAAAACAAAGACCTGAAGACATTGGTGAAAATATGTGATGAGAAAGAATACGAAGATAAGAAATAAATTATTGGCCTGAAGAAACGACTTGAAGAGGCAAAGAAATTACAAGACACTCTGTTGCAACAAATGAGAGAGAAAAGTCTGGAATGTGAAAAATTGGAAGAAGAAGTAGTGAGCTTGAGAAATAAATTAGAAAATGCCCAAAGAGATTTATTAATGAATACTCCTCAAATGAAAATCTCTGGACAGTTGGACCAAATTCTAAAGGCTCAAATATCTCCTCTCATAAAGGCTGGGATAGGATATGAAGGAGAAACTAGTAAGCCCAAGGTAGAAGATAACAAGAAAATCATCTTTGTAAAAGCTGTAAAGGAAAATGAAGCAGCTCAGAAGATTCCCACAGAAGAAGAAGCCAGCAAGAACATAATCTACAAAGAAACAAACAAAAACAAGCAGCAACATGAAAGGAATGAGAATGAGAGGATGAAACAATCAGCTACTAAAGGCTCATATGCTCCTAGGGATGAATTGAATAAATTTGGAAGATGTCAAAAAAGGTTCTTTCCTCCTATGGGAAGTATCACTTGTTTTCCTTGCCAAAAACTAGGACATATTGTAGCACAATGTAAGACAAGGCCTATCAACTTCAACCAGCAAAAGATGTCGCAAATGAGAAGAATACTCAAGCAAACAAATGGAAAAGACAATCCTTCCCCAGGTACACAAATCATTGCCATGGCTACTGTTATGCATGTAATAATTTTCGACATAAATATGTTGATTGTAAATTGTGTTCAAAAGGGGGAATGAAATATTATACATCAGCTCAAACATACCTAGGCAAAGTAAGATATTATATGTGCCTCAAGCTTGGTCACAAAGCAAAAGAATATAATCTACCATATACTTTAAAAAACTCCAGATAGATGAAGGAATCAAATCAAATAAAACAAAACTATGAACCAAAAAGAAATGCAGAAATTATGAAGAACCCCAATAAAGTATGGAAGGAAAAGAGAAAGGGGGATCCTGTTACATCAATAACATAATAAATCCATCATAGTCTCAGGGGGATATGCGCTAGGAAGCAAAGAAAATATCCATCCAATGACAAATATGGAGCAACATCCCAGGGGGAGAGCAGTTCATAAATAATCCCCATGAAAGTAGTATAAGAAGAGCCCCTTGGAATGAAGACAGCTATAAGTATAGGAAAAGAAAGGACATTTTCTCCAACAAAGAACTATAGAGGAAGAAAAACACCTGAAGCACACAATAGCCAACAGGTTGATGGAAGGAGAGAAAGCAGCAAGCAGCCATGCTGATAGAGGAAACATCAGCAATGAACATGTGAGCTAAGAAGATATCAACACATTAAGGGATGATCACACAGTGCATCATACTACTAGATTTAACAATGAAACACTTAAATAAGAATGAGTAAGAAAAGTGCCTATTATCATTATATAATTACTTCATTCATCTATGAAAAATCCCCTTGGAGGAGTGTAGCAAACAATGATTTTGGAGCAGTCCTAGAAAGGAAAATGCAGTGACATTATTTTGAGTCAAAATGATAGAATAAGTAGCAGGTTAATGATGCCAAGATTAGTTTCAATACATTGATGATTGATTTTGAAGACAATGGAGAGCTAAATAATAGAAACTATGAAGGATGTCTTAATTATGGGTAAATGTGCAAGCTGAAGTGAAATCTCTACATGGTTTATCGAAGTAGTATCAAGTGGTTTTAGGTACAATTAGCATGCTTATCAAGAGAATACCGGGTGTTATTAGTGGAGCAGCAATATGGTACAGGTCCTCAGGATCAAAGGATTATGGCAAAAGTACATCAAGGTAAAATTCCCAGCATTATCTGCATTCAACATGAAAAGGTCAGTGGCAGTACTAAAGGATCAGTATTATGTTTACATTTGAAGGATTATGTTGAGCTTTGAAGCACACAAAGGATTTGTTGGTAATTCACCTCTAAAGAGAGATTGATCATTGACATACATACCCCTTATGTCATAAATAAAATAGCATGGTTGATAAGTGAGACTGACGAATACATTGAAGGGTTTGTTTTGAAAGTACACTGTACAAGCAGTAAAGTCATTTGGTCTCTTAGATTGAAAGATATCATCTAATCTCACAATAAGTTGTAAACTCTGACTTGATTCATTGATCACATCAATAACGAGGACCTGTAGCTATTAAGTGTAATATCATTATCAGCATCCTAGCTCATATCATCACCAACAGGCAAGAAAAGTGAACCACAGCTATAAAAGACATATTGGCATCATCACAATTGAACAGATGTCGTACTTCATATGAGTATTGCAGAAGAAGACAGACTCCAACTACAACCTTCCTCAATAGATATGCATCACAGATGAAGATTATAATATAGACTAAAGTATAGTTGAAGCAAGCTTGATATGTCACATGGAGCATTCACAATATTTAAGGTTTGATCCAAAGATGCATTTATGATTAGATAAGGCTGATACAATATGTTCCATGAAGAGTCATTATCTTCACTTTCAGCCTTATACTAGTGAAAGGAGACTGTGCTTTGGATTGTATCAATTTACAGTGTATATTCAAGTCCAATAATCCTCAAAGTGTTCTCTCAACAAGTCTTGTACACCAGTCTAGAGCAGCATGGTACAAATTCAGAAGAAGAGGGCCTAAACACAACTTAGAGAGATGAAATGCAGAAAGCACACTAGGAAATGTGCAACCCTTTGCCATTGATGTCAAAGGGGGAGGAAAAGCAAGTAACAGAAGAAAGGGTCTTCTAAAAGGCAAGCAGAGGAAGACTTGGAGGAAGCATTGGATTATTGGTGAAGGTGTTGCCATCAATTCCAAAGGGGGAGACTGTTGGAAATGTTGTCATTGATGGAAAAGGAGATGACAAAGAAGGAGCACCTGAAACAGCAACAAGGAAAAGAGAGCATGAGACATGAAGCAGAGGCAGTTGTAGAAGGGTCATTTTGAGAGGCAGCAGAGGCAGCAAAAAGATCAATCAAAGAGCAGCATCAGTCAAGGAGCAGAGGTATTTGATTTCATATATATAATGACAAACTGGTATCTGAATTGTATTGACTGCTGGAATTGTTTATGAAAGTATGAATAGAGTGGTCAGGGTTTTTGGACAGTGTAAACTCTGTACAAAGGGATTTAAATTTTGAATCCTGTATATGGTGGAGGAATTGATGATTAAGTGCAGGTTGTGAAGTCTGCAGAATTGGAACCAGGGGTTCATCAAAACAAACCAAGACAATTGAATGCAGAGAGTAGACAATCGTTTAGAGATTTGATTGCACAAAATTATGAAATCGGTGGGAACTCCGATAGTGCAGCTGAATATCGAACAACCCATTATATCTGGCATTAATCTGTATTGAATCGGTATTGAATTTTTGCTGACAGAATGGTCTGGTTTGAGATTGAGAGTAAGATCTGTGGTTTAATTGGCTTCAGTTAAATGAAACCATTTTCATACTCTATTTGGCCAAAGAATAGTGAAGCTCTATCGAGAGCGTAATCCCTGTCCGTTGGAAGAAATAACACTATTTTGGAGCAATATTGTTAGGAATTAAACCCCGAGTTAATGCGACGAAATAAGTTAAAGGAATGTGCTAAACTACAGTTAGAACCCGAGCTAAACACTGTTCCAATTCAGGAAGTGGTTTCCGAAAACCAATACCACCTCCATCACGCCACTTTTGGTCTAGAGCGAAACCATCTCAAAAAAAATGCGATACAGTATAAAATTGCCACGTTAGCTGTCCAAAACCGCTCATATCGCGTTTCTTTGGAACGCTAATCTCCTCTCGTGGAAAAAAAGCAATATCATTGAGGGTCTTTCGATCTGGAGCCTGATGGATCCGATGGAAATCACGTAGTGAAGTGCACGAGCGATAAGTCCAGGTATGACCGGCGGTTTTGTGTTAATTTAACATTTATTTAATAAGTTGGTGTGTGGGGCCCATGGAAAATGTGTTATAAAAAATATCGCGTTGGTAGTGTTAATGGGGCTTATGAATTGTGGTTAATAATAAGTCTGAAAGTTGGTATTAAAGGAAGGGGTGCATTGCATTAAGATTTTATTATATGCTGAGGGTCAAACCATTATATAAAGTGCTAAGGTAGGGTTTTTAAATAAATCAAATAAAAGGTGTTGATTTATGGTTCGAATTGAAAGGTTGAATACTGTTGCAAGGTTAACATTGTTAAAGCTCTTTGTTATAAAGGCCAAGGCTTATATAAAAGTGAAAATCAAAGGTTGTTATAAAGGTTCTTAACATTCGAGTGGGACCCTTTTTTCATCGCACCGAACTGTTGAAGGATGTGATTGCGATTAATCGCATCGGATTGATCGCAAAGGCATCAATCGCATCGGAGTAAGGGCATAACATCAGAGCATATTATTAAAAGCTGCGATTGCGATTAATCGCATTGCAACCATCACAAAAGACTTAATCACAATCGGAAGTATTACAGCAATGTGCGAAAAGCAATCAGGATATATATATATATATATATATATATATATATATATATGGCCCGAAGATTCCTTTTAATTATAAGTGCTGGTTAATGTTGAGGACCAAACGAACATTGGGTTAATATTTGTGTTTGAAGAGTTAAGAAAGGTCAGACTTCTGGGAATGATATGAAATGTTAATTGTGGGACCCGAGAAACACTTATAAACGTTGAGGTTAGCGCTTGGGATATAATTCTAAAGTCAAAGATTTGTTGTGGTGTCTCATAGCAAGTGAGTTGAGGACACAATAGGTGTTAAAGCTTTAGGCCCGATGTGTGAAAGTCGCGAGCACATATTGAATGATTCAATGATATGATAACCATAGGGGTTAGGATTTATAAGGTTCGCACATTAAAATATAATGCCGAGGATGAACATTTAAGATATAAGGATGAGATTTATTTGTTTTGAATAATTGAAGGAGTGAACCTTGCATAGAGGGTTTATCTGTATGGTTCTACCATTGAGGGAAACTTGAAGCTCCCGTGTATGGTCATGCTAGTGAGTTTTATAACCATAAGTGAAGTTTTAATTAATATCTCAAATATTTAATTTGAAATATTAAAACTTCTAGATATACTTTTGAAGATTTCCAGCACAGGGAAAATGAATGGAGAGGCATCTTTATCTGCATAAGACTTTGAGAGTTATTGGAGAGCTAAACTGGTAAAATTGTTATATGTACAGCAGATTCAAAATTGCAGTAAATAGGTGAATATGCACAGGAATGAAAATGTGGGCTTGACAGGTGTAAATACACAGAACATAGAAGAGTGTGCAGAAACTGAAAAAGGCAGTGAACAATAGAGGTATGCAGGACAGTTACATGACAACAGCAGAAAAGACAAAAACCAGCAAAGCCAAAGGCCAGAAAAAGGGCTGAGTGAAATTTATATATGTAACTAAAAATGTGAATGTAAATGTTTTAATTGATTTTATATTGTTTATGATGCATTGGCAAGTCTCCGATAGGAAAACAAAACTCCACTGTAAAACTGAAATCTGTACAAATGGCTATATTTTTCTGAGTGAGCTGGACAAAGAAATGAGAATGCAGAAGGCAAAGAGTCAGGGCTATTCACTTCAAATTACCTGTGGAATACAAACAATCATAAGGAAATCTCTATAAATGATATCACCTTGATATGCATAGAGAGGTTAGAGAGGTTGGAGTATGCAGAATTGAGGCAGAGAAGATAAGAAGAAGGAGAAGCAGAACAAGATGTTGTGCAAAGTTAGAGAATGCAGAAATGAAGCAGTGAGGCAGAGAATAAGGAGGAGCTAAGCGAAGAAGAAGGAGGAGATGATAGTGAATCTGAGAAAATGCAGAAATGATATAAGGTAGATATGAAGACTGATGCACAGCAGTGACGATGATACATAATAGAGCTGATATCCAAGGTAAATCAGCAAGTTCTTTTCTTTTGAAAGAGTAAGGAAGTTGGAGCTTCCCAATCAAGTTGTAGCTTGATAGATGATAGTTGTAGTTGACCGAGGTAGGAGCCTCCTGTAGGTTGTAGCCTGTAGAAAATAGATGGGAGTTGGTGCTTCCACATCAAGTTGTAGCTTGATAAAATGTCAATGGTAGCTTACTGAGGTTGGAGCCTCTTATATGTTGGTGCCTACAGAAAATTGATGGGAGTTGGAGCTTCCTTGCAAGTTGTAGCTTGCATAATTGAGGTAGGAGCCTCCTGTGGGTTGGAGCCTACAGAAAATCAGTGGTGAGAGGGATTTTGAGCTTGCCTTTGCATCACAACAATAATAAGATGTGGTTTTCTCCCTTTATGGGTTTCCACTTATATCTGGTGTCTCTGTGCATGATGTCTATGAGTTGATGTGGTTCATCTAATCTGCTTAATACTTGTTGCTCACATATTAAGACTAATGTTACATCAACAAATCTTCTTGATACTTACTACTCACATATTAAGTTGATCTTGAAATGAAGGTGTAAATTAGTTTAAAGAAAGTTTAAAAGTCCACGAATGTGTTAAAATGATTCACCCCCCCCCCCCCTCTCAATTTAACTAAGGGTTAAACAATGCCTTGGGAAGATACCATCTCCTTACTTACTGTTGATGGGATGAGGGAGAATTCCACGAGATTGCGCAAAAAATTGCAAAGTTGCAATCTCTCCGTTATGAAAGCAGATCCAAAAATAGAAGAGAAGAGAGATCAACGCCTTAGAAATCAACCACTTCGAGGGGGAAACCTCCAATACATTACATAAATGAACAATTCTTGGATGATTGAAATGAACAAAACCTCCTTTTTGTATATAGGAGTCCATGGGACCATAATGTAATCCTAGCCGACCTAACAATAATAATGTAAGTGCACAATAATAAAAATATGGGGGTTATAGGGGTACAAAAATAACAATAAGGGGGTTACACTAGCAACAATAAGGGACTATACTAGTAATATAGGGAACTAAAATGCTCCTCTCCTTAAAAAAAGTGTTGTCCTCAATGCTTGAGTAGCTACAAGTGCTTCTGAATCAAATTCTCATCCTCCCATGTAGAATCTTTAGTGGGTAAGTTCTTCCATTTGATGAGATACTCTGAAATTGATCGATTTCATAGCTGTCGAGTTCTTTTTCCCGTGACTACTTCAGGTTCCAATATGGTTTTTCCTTCCTCATAAAG
This sequence comes from Pinus albicaulis, assembly GCA_034641835.2. NCBI lineage: Eukaryota > Viridiplantae > Streptophyta > Pinopsida > Pinales > Pinaceae > Pinus > Pinus albicaulis. The sequence goes on from CM076574.1 coordinate 581,353,192, forward strand.
TTCTGGCAATATTGTTTGAACTGGAAGTTTGTCCCCTATAACCTTATTTAAGCATGAAACATGGAAAACTAGATGCACTTGCGAAGAAGCAGGAAGCTCCAATTTGTATGCCATAGTACCAATCTTTTGCAACACCTTGTAAGGACCATAGTAATTTGGTGATAATTTATTATCCTTCTTAGCTTGCTTGAGGGACATTTTTTTGTATGGTTGTAGTCATAAAAATACCCAGTCTCCTGCATCAAAACTTCTCTCGCTACGATGTTGATCTGCCTATTATTTCATTCAATTTTGTTCCAAATTTAGGTTATCCTTTAAGAGTTGGAGAACTTCTTGTTGATGCTCAATGTGATCTTCCACTTCTTGAACCCTATAATTTTCCCTTAAATAAGATGTGATGGACAGTGGATGATATCCATAAAGTGCCATAAATGGGGTCATTTTTGTTGCAGTATGGAAATAAGTGTTATACCACCATTTAGCGAGAGGTAACCACTTTACCCATTATGCTTCCTTATCAGATACAAAGCAACAAAGATATACTTCCAAACATTTATTCACTATCTCAATTTTACCATCAGATTGAGGATGATAAGATGATCTATGAGCTAGTTGAGTATCCAAACAAGAAAACAATTATGTCCCAAAATTTCCTATAAAAATGGGATCTCTGTCACTTACAATAATCTTCAGGTTCCATGTAGCTTTTGAATTGTTTCCATAAATGTAGTAGCAACTGTACTTGCTTTAAATGGATGATATAATGCAAAAAAGTGTGCATACTTGGTAAGTTTATCAACTACCACCATGATGACACTCTTTCCTTCACACTTAGGTAAACCTGTGATAAAATCCATTGAAATATCCTCCCAACGTTGACTTGGAATGGATAAAGGTTGTATAATATCTGGGGTCTTAATTGTCTCAACTTTATTTTGCTGGAAAACCAAACATTCTGCCACAACATTTTGAATATCTGATTTAAGGCCATCCCAAAAAAATTCTTTCTTCACCCAGTGGTAAATTTTTAAAAATCCCGAGTGTCCTCCTAAAGGAGAAGTGTGAAATTCCAAAAAAATATTTTGTTTTAGTTGGGAATTCTTGCAAATATATAAGTGATATTTGTACCATAAGGAATCATTTTTCCAACTAAATGTATCAGATGTAATAGGATCTTGCTGCAAATTTTGAATGGGTGTCCACACTTCTTCTTCCTTCTTCCATTCATCTCTTGCTTCGGTTATCTAATATGGTTGGACAATAGAAATGGAACAAAGCAATGCTTCCACCTCTTCATCCTTTCTTGAGAGTGCATCTGCAACAACATTTAACTTCCCTTTTTTGTAGATGATTTCAAAGTCAAAACCAAACATCTTTGTGACCCATTTTTGTTGCTCTTTTGAAGATAGTCTTTGTTCCAAAAAGTGTTTAAGACTATCATGATCAGTTTTTACCTTGAAGTGTTTTCCCATTAGGTAAGGTTGCCATTTATTTAGTGCATGTAGTATTGCCAACATTTCCTTCTCATAAATAGCCTTTTTTAAATACTTTCCTTTGATTGGACGGCTTTCAAACGCAATGGGTCTTCCTTCTTGCATTAAAACAACACCAATTCCATTTCTTGGGGCATCACATTCCAAAATAAAGGTTTTTGTGAAGTCTGGCATAGCTAATACTAGTGCTAGGCACATTGCCTCTTTAAGATGTTCAAAGGCCTTAGTTGCTTCAGGAGTCCATGAAAATGCATCTTTCTTTAATAATGTTGTTAGAGGTACTGCTATTCTCCCATAATTCTTAACAAACTTGTGATAATACCCTGTTAACCCAAGAAATCTGTGCAACTGTTTTATGGTTGTGGGGACTTTCCATTCCTTAATGGCTTTAATTTTTTTAGGATCTACTTTAACACCCTCGTGAGATATAATATGACCCAGATATTCCACCTCTTGTACTCCAAAGAGAAATTTCAATTTTTTTGCATATAATTGTTTCTCCTCCAATAATTTGAGCACCCTGTCAACATGTTGAACATGATCCTTCCAAGGCCTGTTGTAGATTAGTATATCATCAAAAAATACTAGCACAAATTTTCCAAGGAAAGGTTTGAAAATGGAATTCATCAACCCTTGAAATGTAGAAGGTGCATTGGTAAGGCCAAAAGGCATGACCAAAAATTCATAATGACCCTCATGAGTTCAAAATGTTGTTTTCGTAATATCTTCAGTCTTCATTCTAATTTGATGATATCCTGAACGAAGATCCAACTTGGTAAAATAAATTGCTCCATGTAATTCATCCAATAATTCATCAATCACAGGAATGTGAAATTTATCTTTAATGGTGAGCTTATTGAGCTCCCTATAATCCGGACACATTCGCCATGATCCATCCTTCTTGTGTACCAATACTACAGGAGCAGAGAAAGAACTTTGACTAGGTTGAATTATAACCGCCTCTAACATTTCTGCAATCATACGTTCAATTTCGCTCTTTTGGAAGTAAGGATATCTATAAGGCCTGATGTTTGGAGGAACACTTCCAGGAATCAAATGAATAGCATGATCATGATCACGAATAGGTGGGAGTCCTTTGGGAGTTTCAAACACCTTGGAATGATTGTCCAAGACTTGTTGGAGATCTGCAGAAATAGATGATTTTGATGTTGAAACTTCTAGTGAGCATAATTGTGCAATTACGCCTCGTTGTTCTTTCTTTAGAAGCTTTGTCATGACATTAGAGCTTATTATCCTTCCTGGCTTCCCCGCGATACCCCGTAATTCGACTTCCTTTCCTTCTGAAAAAAATTTCAAGAAAAGTTCTTGAAAATTAAAAGCTACCGTCCCCAAAGATTGTAACCATTGTACTCCTAGTACAACATCAGCACCTCCCATAGGAATGGAAAGCATCGGACTATTCAATACATATTCCCCCATGGTTAGCTTGATATTATGGCATTTTCCAGAGCAATTTATAGTTCCTCCATTTGCAACCATCACTTGACATTCTGGTGTTGGGTATAGGAAACAATTCAATTCCTTGGCTACCTTACAATGAATAAATTATGGGTACTACCCGAATCAATCAACACTATTACCTTTTTCTTCTTGATATGTCCTTCTATCTTGAGAGTTTGAGGAGTGGTAATTCTTGCCAATGCATTACATGATATGGTCAAACTCATTTCTTCTTCTACTTCGTAATCTAGGTAAAATAATTTCTTCTCAGCACACTTATGACCTTTAGTGTATTTTCAATCACAACTGTAGCAAAGCCCCTTTTCTCCTTTTTCTTCCAATTGTTGTGGTGTAAACCTTGTAGGTTGTGGAATTCTAGGAGTAGGAACACTTCCATATTTATAGATGTGAGTGGTAGGCTTTCTTGTCACCATAATTTTACATTCAATTTTTCTTGCCAACCTAAATGCCTTCTCCAATGAATCAGGTTCCCAAACGCGAACTTCATGTTGGATGTTATCCTTTAAAGTCCCTATAAAGACATAAATCCTATGTTCCTTTGGAATATCAGTTACCCTTATATTCAATTTTTGGAAGTCCTCAATGTGCTCCCACACTGAACCCTTTTGTTTGAGATTTATCAATTGGCTAAAGAAGGTGTTGCTCTTCATATCCTCATAATGTGCTATCATTTCCTTCATAAAAATTGACCAAGTGACAATTTTTTTATGAGAGAAAAGCCATCGATACCATACAAATGTATTTTGTTCTAAATGTAAAGTTTCAATGCGTACCTTTTGTGTGTTTTGCATATTATTGAGATCAAAATATTGCTCCATTTGTAGTATCCATGTTATGGGATCCTTGCCATCAAACTTCCTCATATCCATCTTTGGAATATGGTGGTTTTTCCATCCAAAATTAGAGTTTATGAAATCACGATTAACATTTATTTTGTTTTCATCATGAGTTTTCTCTACTATCTTTTCTCCATTGGGAAACATTTCTTGTATCAACTTTGTCAAACCTTCCATGTCTACTTTTAGATCATTCTTCATGTTTTCCATGTTGTCTTTCATTTTTTCTTCCATTTCCTCCATATTAACTTCCACATCATCCATCTTAGCTTCCACGAATTTCTTTAAACCATCCATATTATTATTCAAACCATCCATCTTCACTTCTGTTGGAATGGGGTCTCCTAACAAGCTATGAAACTAGTCTATTTTGGTTGATTTTGATTATATTTAGTATAGCACAGGGGTTTTGGGGCAGGTCAAAGCCCTGAACGCATTGTAATGGGTCAAAGGGTAAACTAGGGGTCCGAAAACCATGGGTTTCAGACCATAGGAATGATGAAGCTAGATTGTTATAAATAGAGAAGCATTTCGGATTGTAAGAGATAAGATTGGATGAGCTATTGATGCGATTTGTTTAGGTTTTTGGGAGAACAGACTCCTACTGGATGTGTGCGCGGAGATCCTAGTCCAGCTGTGTGCGGACCCTGCTGCTGTGTGCGCAGGTTGGGAAGGGAATTGTAAGGAAAGGTTGATGAATGAATGAATACAAAGGATTATTAGATCTGAATCTGTGATTACTCTTGAATGAATTGCTGGTAATTACTGTGTTATGTATTTTCTGTCCTCTCACTGCGAAAGTCTATGTATTGAATGATTGGATCTAGATTTGTTCCGCTCTAGTTATATAATGCTATGTTGATATTATGAAAAGCATATAATTGTAGATCTAGTGCACATGGATGCAAATAGAAATCTAGTTAACTCTGCGAAGAAGCAAGGGAATCTAAACAGAACGAAGCCCTACTTGCCTTACCCTTCCTTTCTCAAGGTGCGGAAACCTGGTTCCAGCACCCACCCATACTACTTTGGGTGAGACTGTGACCTGCAAAAGCAAGTCACTGCCGAAAGGGCCAGTAGTATAAGGGTTTGTTGGCAAACCTTGCACACCGAACCTGGGTCGGGACCCCTCAACCCAAAAAATGGTTCCATTTCCGGGACCTGAAGAAGTCTGAGAGAGGAATCGGTTAATGACAAGAGAATACTGAAGACCTGAAAGAAAAGAGATCGAGGACTGGTTCAAAAGGTAGATCCAAGAGTTTGCAATAAAAGAAAACCAAAGTGAAAAACTAACGGCAGAGAGGTGGAAAAATAGGTACATTCTTACTGAAAGCTACGGAATATTATTTGTAACTTTTGTGATTGAACTTAGGAGTGGCTGGCCAGGCTTGTGGAATTCCAGAAGTGTTGGAAGGATGAGCGAGTCACTCGGTGGACCTCGGAGTTGCTTGAATAGTTGGAAAAAATTGACAATACTATTACCTGCACGGTAGATCACTGGGTGGATAGTGTGCTGGGAGGATTTGTGACAAAATTTTCCATTGATCAGTTTGTATCATACTCTGAGGCCGAGCGACAATTCTTCAAGGGATTCTGAGGCAAGTTTCCAAGGATGTTACCGTTGCTGATCAAGAAGTTACTGTGCGAGAAGAGCATTATTTGTAATCATACCGACTGAATGACCTCGGATCCAGACGAGAGCGCGATACACAGTGGTAAATACTATTAGACCAACCTTGATGGAGGAAGGGCCACGTAGGGCACGTAAAGGTAAGAATTCTCCTATAAAGATGTCCCTAGACATTGATATGGCTGCGCATTTAAAACTACCAACCTTCAAGGGGGTAGGAGATGAGGACATGGACTGATTTTGGTTTGTTGCGAACTCTGTCTGGACTACGCAGAATGTGGTGAGTGACACTATAAATAGGGCACAATTGTCTTTAGCATTCGAAGACAGAGCTCTGGGATGGTATATGCGATACATTGCCCAGAATGGAACCGCCTCCATCCAGGATATTAAGGATGCTCCGAAGCAACAATTCCGAAAGCTGAAATCTTATTCCCAGCTAGTAGCAGAAGTAAAGGACTTCAAACAAGAAGCGTATGAATTAGTACGGGAGGCCGATCAGTGGTTAAAGAATGCAATTAGAGAAGGAGGGTTCGAGTATGATGATAGACAACATACGGAGTGGTTCATCGCCATGTTGTTACCTCACTTGCATCCGCCAATGAGTCATCAGACCTTTGAATCATAGGAGAAAGCTGTAGAAGTCACTATGAAGTTAGAAGCTGCTCCCCAAGAGGATACCTCAGCAGGGGTACAACAAATCCAGAAACAACTTGGGGCTATGCACATGGAGATACAGAACCTGCAAAAAGCATGAGGAAAAGACATCTGCGCATATATTTGGTGTATACATTACTGGGTGTTTGGCCATACAAAGGATCAGTGCCCTCTTCTAACCAATTATATGCAAGCCAGAGGGCCTAGTCTGATACGTCCAGGGGAAAGTAGAGAATCTGTCCTGTTACAACCAGGATCAAGTGGATCTGTGCTATGGTGTGATGACTGTCAGGTAGCAGGCCTACACGATATGAACCATTTCCCTCGTTTGGGTGCGTATGTCCCAGAACTAAAACAAAAATGGTGTCGATTCTGCCAATCAATAGGACATGACGAGCAAAACTGTTGAACGTATGACTTAATGATGGATCACGGGAACCTATATCGGGTGCAATCAGACCTTGCATCGCCAAGACTGGCTGCGCACTTTGGAGGATCACCGGCCCGAGGTAGAGGAGGTCGGGGAGGAAGCGCAGGCCAAGGACGAGGTTGGCTAATCTATTATAACTGTGGGGAAATAGGAAAATTTACCATAGAATGCCCTAATCCCACCAGGTCATCATGTAAATATTGCAGACAGCTGGATCATGAGGTAGAAAACTGCCCAATTTTAATAGCCAAAATGCAGGAAAAGCAGCCTACCCCTATGCAAAACGAACAGAGGGTTAAAACTGAGATACGAGAGGCAGATCTAAGTGTAAAGGTCATGACACGTAGTGGGTTGGATACCCAGGGAAACAAAGGAGGCTTGATTCTCAAAAAGAAGTATCTTGCAATGAACAAGCACCATCAACAACCCATGCACAGCCTCTGGTTTTAGAAGGAATTGAGACCTTTTTAAAGGCATGTCTAAAGTTGCTAAGGAATCTACAGGCAGTATGGAATCTCCTAGCGTTACTGAATACCTGCGTAGCTCAGCTCACCTTGATCCTTGAGACCAAGGACGTACACAAATTGGATAGGAAACGCACTGGGAGAGAGATGCGATTAACTGCACAAATCAGAGACTATGAAATGGATCAGGTTATCTTAGATCTGGGATTGGATGCCAACGTCTTACCAAAAAAAACATGGCAATGAATGGGAGAACCTAAGTGGGAATGGTCTACTATCCAGCTACGAATGGAAAATCAACAAAAGATCATCCCTCTGGGTAGGTTACCAAAAGTTATGGTGGACATCGCAGGAGTAAAGGCCCTAGTTGATTTCAAAGTAATAGAAATAGTTTAAGATGCAGACCCCTACCCTGTGCTCCTTGGACTGGATTGGGTGATAGACATGGGGGGGATCATCAATCTCAAGAAACACAGCATGGTGTTCGAAAACGAAGGTACGCGTGTCATAGTACCCCTGGATCCCATAGAAGGTGCGCGGTAGACCAAGCCAGCCTGTGCAAAGGAAGAATTGGATCACATCTACAAGATAACTGCGTAGGATGAAGATCAGGTTAACCCCATAGATGAAGGAATGCTCTGTTGGGAAAAGGACAGCGAATGCTTTTCCGACTCTGATGAGGAGCTAGAGAATTGGCAAAGCTGGTTGCATGAGGTGTCGGTGCTTCGCAGCCTTCACACCATCAGGAATTTTCACCGTATTTCTACCACAGAAAGAACCTTGCCTTGCCAAGAGGACACATGTAATAATCAGCAGCTTGTGAAGCCTAAGACTCCCCTGGAATGCATGACAGAAGCACTACCACTAACCCAATACGAAGCACCTACGCAGGGACATGTATTCTTGATTCAGAGGAAGTATTGGAGTATGGTGATGATGCGGATAGACATCCCAGTGGCTGGGTGGGGCCCAAGGGTAGTTGACCTACGTGGATGCCTGTTGATATAGGGGTGTGATCGGCCATTGTCCCAATAGACTTACCAGGGTACCACTGACCTCAGCACGCGTAAGATTATGAACCTAGCTACAATCATGTGTACCTCGGAGAATCTGCGAACATCTCAAGCAATAAATAACATACAGAAGTATGACACAGCCTTCTTACACAAGGACGGTCTGCCCGCGAACAACATAAAGACCTCGAAAAGACTCCCAATTTCCTTTCAGGATCACCTCGTGTTAACCCCTCTTCAAGATACGAAAACGAACCCAAAACGTAATTTATGCACTAGCAATTCAGGGACACGACCTTGGGCACAAAGGAGGACCATTAGTACATCCCGAGTTAATGAGAAAAGACACTTACAAACACGAAAAATGGACGACAGATCATCAATATCACAATATATGATAAGCACGGTCCGCAAGATCGAGGGTACGCACCACACACGAACTACCTCGCCATTAAGAAGCTTCAGTGGGGGTGCGGATGGCTGGAAGACACTGGGTCAAGCTATTTATGCACCCTTCAAGAAGCATTGGCTATTTTCATTTTGGTTTCTTATACTCATCCATACTTTATGTACCGCTCGTATCTTTGTTATGGACCCCAACTCGCCAAAGGAACTGTTAAGAGGACCTAGGGATGCTGAGTACAGTAATAGGAGTGCCACAGGCTTCCACCTGCAAGGATTATCTGCGAACCAAGCTCAACAGGAACACTGCGATACTGGGACCTGCTGCGACATCTCCGCCATTTCCAGACCCTGCCTGCTAGAAGCAACATATGTTTACTCCCCCGCACTACCATCGTTCACACTTTTTAACCAATTACTGGGGAAATTCAAGTAGACTTAGCACAGCTATCTACTATAAAGTTACAAAGAATATCTTCCAGAGTAATGAAATAAATTCACTGCCATGACCGAGAAAGGTGACAGCAATATGTCATGCCCCCAGAAGAACGAGCCCAGTGAATTGTCATGGTAAATAATGCAACACACATCATTCAAGAACAACTGGCGTAGGGAGCCAAATTGCTTGAAGTGGCTACGCAGCTATGGACGATAGTATAAAACCACCCCATGCTTCAGCATGCCCAATGGGAATTGCAGCAGGCAGAAAATGTTCTAGATCAACTTCGGGCCTCCACACCTCCACCTGTCCCTGCACAGCGCCTAGCCGACATATACAGGATTGAGGACCTTCGTCACTCCAAGAAGGTTGTATGCAAAAATTTGAAGCCATGTTCTGGTGCTGCACACCAACTTGCACATGATGTGCAATCTTCCATCGAATGCCTCCACCAGTTGTTAGAATGAGTTGTTGTGGATATCGATGGGCCTACTTCTCTGACGATGATCAAAATTGTGCAACACACTGGGACCCAAAGCAAGGAAGTGCTTCCACCACTCCTTCACACCCTAGCTACCGTACGCGCGCAGATTGAAGGCGCACCACCAAAGTGACTTGGGACGAGTCACAAGATTGTGTTGGGGGATTGTTAGAACAGGGTCTCCTAACAAGCTACGAAACTGGTCCATTTTGGTTGATTTTGATTATATTTAGCATATCGCAGGGGTTTTGGGGTGGGTCAAAGCCCCAAACTCATTGTAATGGGTCAAAGGGTAAACTATGGGTCCGAAAACCATGGGTTGCGGACCATAGGAATGATGAAGCTAGATTGTTATAAATAGAGAAGCATTTCGGATTGTAAGAGATAGGATTGGATGAGCTATTGATGCAATCTATTGTGTAAGCTATCTATTTGGGTTTTTGGGGGAACGGACTCCTGCTGGCTATGTGCATGGAGATCCTAGTCTAGCTGTGTGTGGACCCTGCTGCTGTGTGTGCAGGTTGGGAAGGGAATTGTAAAGAAAGGTTGATGAATAAATGAATACGAAGTATTATTGGATTTGAATTTGTGAGTACTTTTGAATGAGTTGCTGGTAATTACTGTGTTATGTATTTTCTATCCTCTAACTGCAAAATTCTGTGCATTGAATGATTGGATCTATATTTGTTCCGCTCTGGTTATATAATGTTGTGTTGATATTATGAAAAGCATATAATTGTAGATGTAGTGCACGTGGATGCAAATAGATACCTATTTAACTCTACGAAGAAGCAAGGGAATATGAACAGAATGCAACCCTGCTTGCCTTACCCTTCCTTTCTCAGGGTGCGGAAACCTGGTTCCAACACCCACCCATACTACTTCAGGTGAGACTGTGACCTGCAAAAGCAGGTCACTGCCGAAAGGGCCAGTAGTATAGGGGTTTGTTGGAAAACCTTGCACACAGAACCTGGGTCAGTGCCCCTCAAGACAACAGCTTCCATGCCTTTCTTCAAAACTTCCATTTCATTTTTTATTGCTCTTTACAAGAGCAAAATTTGGTGCACTTGCTCTTGTAATTTTGACAGATCATGTTGCAATTCTTCATCTTCATGAGTCATAGTAGAGTACTCTGAGGGCTTAATGGGTGTTGAATTATTTTTAGGAGGAATTTTAGAACCCAATATTGAATTATATGCTCAATAGGCCATTGGAATCACTTCAAACTTATTTTTTACACAAGACTTATGCAATTCAGAAAAAAAATACACCCTTTTTTCTTGCTTTTGAGGAGATCGATATTGAAACTGAATTATCTCTGTGATTTAGGATCTTCAATATCTAAAATTTCGCCCTGATGTAGCCCTCTAAATCCTCTTTCAAATTCCATAGGTCTTACCTCATTTGGATTCTTGAAGACAAAGTTATGCCCAATCTCCTACGATTACCTAATTATGGATTGGTTCAGTAGAGTGAACTTTTAAGACTTGCCACGTGTCATTGTTTCCTCTTTCAGCTGTAAAATTGATATAGAAGAAACTATAGTCCATGAAATTGCATTCACTTTTTACAGAATTCCAATCCAATTCTTAGAGAGAGAGTTATGATTATTTTCCCACAGTCACCTCTTTGAGATGAAATTCAGGAGCCTGAAAAATCCCTAATTTCCACAAACCTTATCTCCAAAAATATTTCGAATTAAGCTCTAAATTTTTTCCACAAAGTTCCTCAGGATAGCGGCTTCGCTCTATGAAAATTTAACTTTCTGAACCCTCGTATTAAAAATGTTATGGTGACAATTCCACGATGACCTGTTTAGGTTACATTCAGTAGCCTGCAAAAATACCTAACTTGCACAGATGATATCTCCAAAAATTTTGCGAACCAAGATCTAAAATTTTTCCACAGAGTTCCTCAGGGGTGCGACTTCGCTCTATAAAAATTTCAGCTTCTGAAATTTCGTAGAAACGAAGTTATAGTGAAAATTCCACGATGACGTGTTTAGAGCATTGAAACCCTATAATCCAAAGCTCTAATACCAAATGCTATAAAACCAGCTCCAAAAATAGAAGATAAGAGAGATCAATGCCTTAGAAATTAGCTACTTCGAGAGGGAAACCTCCAATACATTACATAAATGAACAATTCTTGGATGATTGAAATGACCAAAACCTCCTTTCTATATATAGGAATCCATGGGGTCACAATGTAATCCTAGCTAACCTAACAATAATAATGTAAAGTGACAATAATAACAATATGGGGGTTACAGGGGTACAACAATAACAATAAAGGGGCTACACTTGCAACAATAATGGACTATACTAGTAATATAGGGACCTAGCACTCTCTGCCCCTAGTCAAGATTGTCTCTAAATTGCTTTGCAAAATTTGGAGAGTTTGATAGATACTTATCGTGGGGTTGGACCATCAACCCAAGTTTTTTTGACATGATGCGTAGGAGGAGAGCGTCAGTGATTGGTATCCACTCCTACAATGAATTTAAAAGTAGGGTCACTAAAGAAATGGCCTTGTCACTATTTGACTTGCGGCCTGAAGAAAAAAAACGTTTGAAGATTGCAAGGTTCAATGATCCCAATATTGCACCTTATATTTATGAGAAGTTCTTGTATGCATACGGGAAGTTCCAAAATAATGATGAGGTGCTGCAATATTTTTTTAGGATGTTGTATGCTCAATTCCGACAGCACATGGATCCTAACTATACAGATATGGGGTCCAAATTCTATGGAGCTGGAAAAGGTCATACATATGAACGACCTAATGCTATGCGAGATGTTGGGTTTAGGCCACCAGCACCTCATTTAACACCTCGACCACCTAGGGTAGTTACACTTCCCAAGGATTTATCCCTTATCTCCAGTTTTGCATCTCAGATGAGGGAGAAGATACAAGAACATATTGCAGCTATTTTAGGAGGGGTGGAAGTCGGCTTAGGGACAAGCCAATCTTCATCTAGTGCATGTGTTCATTCATTTGTGAGTATTCCAAATGACGTGTTGAGGGGGATGGAGTGAGATGAGACTCTAGAGTATGCATCCTCTGGTAGAGACCACTATGAGCAAGCCATTACACAACAAATGCACACCATGCGCGATGTATGTATAATAATGTTTTGATCTATTTTAAAATACGCATTTATAAGATGAGCTAGAGTGCATGTAACATGTTTTTTTGGTGTATATACATTTAGTCTCCAAAAACTTACGCCAATATATTTATTTAACTTATGCAATTTACAACATTCTTAGAACAATATTTCTTTTCCCTTGATCCTCATTAATAGATCATGGACATGATCATGTACAAGTGCCACATTCATTACTATCTATCTATATTTTTGTATGTCAAATTGAAAATTAATTTATGTCACATAATTATATATGGTATGAGTCTTAACATTATGAAATTTTCAGGTTAGCGCTACACATGAAGGGCTTCCTGAAGACATGATACCTTCATATGTTCCAATGGTCTCACAGGTATTATCTATCTATATTTTTACATTAAATTACAAGTGACTTTAAGATGAACATAATTTTATATAGTGTGGATCATAACATTATTGAATTTTTAGGTATGTGCTACACATCAAGGGCTTCCTGAAGAGATTATTCCTTCTCAGGTTCCAGTCGTGACGCGGGCATCGATACTTTTCGTTAAACATATTTATTATGTTTATTATATTTCTTTTCACAAACTTTTCTATTAACTTTGGTTTCTACTTTTCAGGCTATAGATAATATTGAGATGATTCAAACTGAGCCCCCAAGAGATCGTGTAGGCTTTGGGTCAAAGAGTCTACATTAAACCATGGCAACCTCTTACCATTTCTTCATTGGTATCATTTCCACATTATAAACAGGCTATGATAGAATAAACAATATGAATTTACTTTTTTTGCCAAAGGTTAATTTTTTTAGTTTGTTATGCAGGTTGGGCCTCAACAAATATTTGTGGTTCGTAGAGATGAAGATGATGCATCGGTTTGTAATAATGCTAAAGAATATGATTAAGATGGTCTTGCAAGATGGAAAGTTGTTGATTTTGATTTAGTTAAGTTGATATTCGGTAAAATTGATATGGAACTGAAAATGGAGGAAGATACAGTGCATATGGAACAGAAAAGGGAGGAACTTTCACTGCATAGCTTGCCCAGTAGTAGTTGTCATGACCTAGGTCACTTCAAATAGTTTGACAGTGTAAAGGACCTTATGGATCACTTCTACCACCAAGAAACAAACCAGGTATACATTTATTAAATGGCATGCTCTTCTCATCCCTTTTTGTGATTTTTGTTGCCAAAAGAAATATTCTTTTCCATGTTTATGGTGTATGATTGAAGTTTTTAAACATTTTTTCACAACATATTAATAAGCGTAAATGGATGAAGAAAGTTCAGCAGGACTAGAACATTCTCTAAGAAAAATTACCAGGTTTTCTAGATGGAAATCATAATGTTTACATAGATTGTTAGGGAATAGTTTATAGGAATTGCTTTCATATCCTGATGTGATCAATAGTTGACTCATAATATCAAAAATTTATTAGTTTTGGGACATCCAAAATTCATAACCTTGGTATATAAATTCTTTGAAAAATGTACAGTATAAGGTATAACAAGTAGTACTGTAGGTCCTTACATACATGTGGCAATATTAACAGATCTGTACAACATTGATTTATGTGCAGCATGAGGGTCTGTGGATGAGGGTGTGGCAGTAGAGTATACAAGAGGGTGCACCAATAATTTTATAAGCTTTAAAAGTTTACCTATTTTTTCCCTATTTATATTTTATAACATCGGGTATGTGTGTATCTTTTCCTAAGACTTTAAAGTGGTATTTTGACGTTCAACTTAAACAATTCAGAATGGATATTTTTAAGGTTTTTTTGCAATAGTTGATTGATGATGTCACTTGCATTTTATTTAATGTCTTGTAGAAGTACAGTGAAGATGGAAGACACACAACCAGATTTGTTTGATTGCCTTCCTGAAGATTTTATTCAGATGATATTTGGTGCCGTCTACAATTGTAATTCTCTAGTACGATGCATGGTTGTCTCCTGGGGCTTTTTCAAACATGCAACATGCATATATTATTTGTTTATAGTTTGTCCTAATAATTATTCTAGCTATGAAGAGAAACTGAAAAAGATATACTTAATGGTGAAAGAGTTTCAAGAGCTACAAACACTTTTTGTAAGGGTGGGACGACCCAAGGATGAGCCAACTTCATGGGTCCACTGCATGTGTTATGCAGAGATTGGTGCTTCTGTGGAGAAATTCATGTTCATGGCTGCTAAATCTAGAGATTTTTCTAAATTGGACAATGCTCTTACTCGTTCAGAGTATGGACCAGATTTTCATAATGTCATTTTAAAGAGTAGGGCATTTCCAGATGGAACAGAAGGGGTGAGTGAGGATCAATAGGTTGAAATGTCTAATGCTTCAATATCTACCCGGGGAAACTCCAATGGAACATAAGATATTGATACTTGCCATTGCAGTGAAAGTAGACTAGGCAGAGAATCTCAATAGGATTTAATGAATCTTGGATTTATATGGAGCCTCTTCTTACAAAATAGACTTTTGATCCAATTACTAATTATACTTCCATTAGGTGCATTATATCTTTAACATCCATTTTTGGTTCACATTTTATTTAATATGGATGTAAAGATGGTGTCTGTGAATGCACCAGTTGAGAAGGGGGTATACATCAATCAACAAAGAGACTTTAAGGTGCATGGTTGAGAGACCCATGTATGCAGACTGAAGAATCCTGAAAGAATTTGACAAGCCCAAGCAAGCACCACGTGCCTGGTACTCAAGGATTGATGACTAACTGTTATATTTGGGCTTCATTAAAATTGTTGCAGATCCCAATCTTTGTTTATTTGATAGATCTAATCCATTCATTTTAGTCCCATATGCATATGATTTTATACATACATGTATTTTTGAGAAGCTCATATCATTGTGCTAGACATAGCTAGCACCTCAATTCAATATGAAGGACATCAACTTTATGCATTATTTCTTGAGCCTATGCTCTAGAGAAGGCCTTCCTTAGACAAGGTAAGTATGCAATCAAGATTCATATGAGATTTTAGAGGATGGATTGTAAGCCCATGGTTACTCGTATGATATAAAATATGAATTTATCAGTAGATTAAATTTCAAATTCACAATTTTGGATTGTACATTTTAGAATGCATGCCACATTCAAAATATGATCCTTCTTATCTAACTTTCCCTTGCATCATTATCTAAACGATCATATCCCTGTGTTATTTTCATGCAAATATAATTAATTTTATATTGGAGGGTCTTTCTGAATTATTGTTATACCTTTTCTAGACAATCTCAATTGCAGTATTAACCATGATAAGCATAATTTTGAATAAAGATAAATGCAATTTTTTTCTAGCCACATTTATGCAAGTTATTCTCTAGCCAAATTGATTGGTGCATTTTCTAAGGTATATCAAGCTTATATACAATACCAGTAATAAGAGCTCATCATAATGTCCTGCTTACCATAATGTGGACTCTGTTTGAACAATAAGATCCACGCAAGTAGTGAACTTGAAATTATGTCAAGGAGGCTCTTTTGAGATGATAGATTAAAAACATCGACAAAAGAAGAAACATATGAGCTCATCTGAATAGATTCAGACTGAGAACCTACACACCCAAAGTCTTGCACCAAATTTAGTTCAGTCTGTCCTATGATTATCTCATGTACATCTAAGAAAATTAAGATAAATCTGACACCTTAGTCGAACATCCTACTATATTCCATGTATTAGAATTTTCAATGAAGAATGATCACATTGATAAGTGAGTTGGCACTTTCTTTCACATTGACAAGTGATTTGGATTTTATACCAGCCTTTTATGGCTTCACCACCAATCTAATTACAGATGAAAATTTCTCTACTAGAAAAAATGCAGGCATTTATCACTGGTAAAAAAAAATAATAAAATCTTGGTATCTTGAATGATTCTCATAATGAATTTCTTCAGATAAAAATTAAGGGAGTAAATATCAGGTTTCAGAGTCAGGTGTAAATAATTTTGAAGGTGATTCTCAACTAAATAAACATTCAAGAGTGTAAACTTCCAAAGAGTTGAAAGAAAACAATTCATATCTACCATAAGCCTCTCCTAAAATCAACTAGAATACAAATACCTTAAAATCCTATGGAACATTTTTGGGTTGGTCTTTCAGTAGTTCAAGAAGAAAAAGAGAATTTGAGTCTGCTTAGCCTTGCCATCTAGGTTTCCTATTGCCATATATTTTGTCTCTGTGAATTGGGTTCATGCGAGTTGATACCATTTGAAAAGAAAAGAAAAAAATTTATATCTCCTAGAACCAAGTTGGTAGTGTAAGGATATTAGCGTATGACCACCTTTGCAAATAATGTTATAGGTAGACATCAAAAATATTACAACACTACATAAGAGTATAAGAGGTTCTATATTTGGAATTTTAACCAGAACTCGCACCTAAAGTAAACTAGAATGTAAACACTTTATGCTTTATAGAACATTTTGGGCTGGTCCTTCAATAGTTCAAGAAGAAAACAGAATTCGAGTCTTCTTAGCCTTGCCACCAACGGGGTTCCTTATTGGCAGTTATCAACACATTAACATCATAGTTTGTCCCAGTAAATTGAGTTCACGAGAAGTTAAACCATTTCCACCAGTAAGAATTCCTACTCTCCAACCTCTAGACCTACATATGACTATAAGAACCAAGTTGGTATTGTAAGGATATTAGCGTATGACCACTCTTTTGCAAATAATGTTACAAGGAAACATCAGAAATATTTACAACACTGCATAAGAGTATAAGAGGCTTCTATATTTGGAATTTGAACTAGAACTGGCACTTAAAGTAAACTAGAATGTAAACACACTTTAAGCTTTATAGAACATTTTGGGCTGGTCCTTCAATAATTCAAGAATAAAAGGGAATTCGAGTCTGCTTAGCCTTGCCACCAGTGGGGTTCCTTGTTGGTAGGTATCAGCACATTAGCCTCATAGTTTGTCCCAGTAAATTGAGTTCACGGGAAGTGAAACAATTTCCACCAATAAGAATTTGTACTCCCCAACCTCTAGACTAGCATATGACTATAAGAGGGTTCTATATTTGTAATTTGAACCATAACTATCCCCTAAAATAAACTAGAATGTAAACACTTTAAGCTTTATTGAACATTTTGGTCTCGCCCTTCAATAGTTCAAGAAGAAAACAGAATTCAAGTCTAGTTAAGCCTTGCCACCAACAAGGTTATTTGTTGTTAGGTATCAATGCATTTGCACCATAGTTTGTCCCAATGGATTGAGCTCAGGGGAGTTGAAACCATTTCCACCAATAACAATTTCTACTCCCCAATTTCTAGACCTGCATATGACTATAAGAGGGTTCTATATTTGGAATTTGAACCATAACTGTGGCCTAAAAGGAACTGGCTATTACAAAATCTAAGGAATCCAACCAACAGAAAGAGATTTTGCAACAAGAGTCACCCATGCTTGATGAGGCCAAGAACATTCACACTTAACTATGGAAAACCATGGGGAGAACCAACTCTTCTTCACAATAGTCCAAGACTGGATGGGATTGCTGCTGCAGTGGAATAAGTTGCCAAAGGATTTGTGTGAGAAGATGAAAAAGTGCAATGAAGAGGGTAGAGAAACTTCTAACCCACTCTTAAATTAGGATAAATATGGAGAGATCCAGGAAGTATACGATAAAATGTATGCCTTATACACCACTTCACTAACAGATAAAGTTACCCTGCAAGAGATTTTCCCCCAATCCCATACAATTTACATGGAGTTGCATCAGTTTTAAGCCTACATAGACTTAGAAGTTCAATTCATTGATCAGCGTCAGCCTACAGAACTGGACAGTTCAAAAGCTCAATATTTCCTGGCAGGTGAATCCATTTTGGTTGATAAATGGAAGCAACGAGTTTAAAATTTTTCACAATTCCACTATAAATCACTGCAGGTAGTCCCTGAGTTGGGCCCTTCATTTGAAGAGAAAAAAGAATAGAGTTGACTTTAGGGTGAGTCGAAGTTTATGGTCAGGGCCTGTTGGGCCCTTCATTTTGATAAAATGAACTTGTGGATGGATAAAGAGATGAGGTGTTACTGTAAGTCATCCTTGGGATCAACACTATAAATCGTACAAGACTAGGAAAGAAGTGTAAGTTAGCCTAAGAAAATTATAACATGAAATAAGTAGTTAGAGAGCCAACTTGACATAGTAAACTTTAGCCTTGTGTCAAATTATATAAAATAACCATCGAGGCTAAGATGAAGAGTGCTAGTGTTTTTGCAATTGTTGTTGTTACTGGGTTCTTGCCTTTGCTATGTTGTTGTGTATAGTTTTATGTTGTTATGGTTAAGATATATACTATGAATTATTGAAAGACCTATGTATTATTAATATAATGGATAAGTTTATGTGCCCCCCTTTCAGTTTTTTATTTCTATGGATATCTTGGGATATTTAATTGGTTATGATTTGATTATGTTTTTGTTTGGCTTTATATCTGAGTAATGGTTGTGATGGATGAATGGTAGAGTTATTGAGTGCTTGCAGAACTACCTGAACCATGTTCACAACTTATATCTGAGTATATATGGCTAGGTTTAACCCTAATAATTCCCCCTCAATCTTACATAGTTTAAACAGTGCTTCAGGTGAGACCTTCTTCCTTTGGTAAGATTGAATATTCCAGTTCTTCTAGACTATAGTGGTGGGCCCCTTTATTTGAAACCTATGAGAAACCTAGTTTCCATTTTGCAAAAACAATCTCAATATTTTATTGAAATTTTTAACCTAGGAAACTCTAGACTAAAAAGAAGTCCGAACATCTCAAGGAACAACAGGTTCCAATTTTAGATCTTATCCTTTGTTTCTCTAGCCAAGAGAAATAAAGCAACCTAATTTAGAACATATTGTTTCACATCATATTTATGATCCAGAAGTAGTAGCCAGCAGATCCCTCTATTATCATCACGCATACATGATTTTAAGTCATGGACCTATTAAGTAGGTGAAGGTCTGTTCTTTTCTAAACTTTAATCAGTAATTCCTTCAATACTAGAATAGGTGTATTTATAAAATCTTCCATGCCTATAGGATTTCTTTGTTGCTCTCATATACCCTTCCCTATTTTTACTAGTTTCCGAGGATGGAAACAACCTTTAGTTGGGGGGGGGAGGATATTCATGCTACATTTTTATTACATATTCCATATTCCATACACTCATAACCCATATTCTTAAGTGATGGTGATAGACATTTTTTCCCCAATATAAATTGGTTTTTGCAAGCAGTTAAGTTCCTCCAATCAATAAATAAAGTCCTAACCCTACCCAAAGAAAAAAGAAGTTATTTAGCTAGGTTAAACCCTTCCTGAAATAATAATAATAATAGGGCCCATCTCTTATTATAAATAAAAGTAGGATCTATTGGCCTACTATATTTTATGATGTGCTTACATTTGTGATACCATGTAAGCATTGTCAGCAGTTTGTTGGAAAATAGAAAGTGGCAACCTTACTGTGGCAGCCTTACTGTTGCAACAGGAAAATGATATGGTTGGTACACTTGAAGGCCCACTTGTAGATAAGTGTGACCATTAGTGAAAAATGAAATTTGTAACATTGATTGATATGCTGACCTGGTAAAAAGTAAAAATTTTGTGTTCTTTTAAGACATTCCATAAAGTGCACGATGGAAAGAAAACTGATGATCTTTGACATGTTTGGGAAATATTAATGTTAGTTTATAAATGAATATTCTCTCCTTATATATGCCTAATCTTTCTTAACACTTCATTTCATTGTTATTTTTAAATGAAAAAACTAACTATCCAATTAGAGCCTCGAAAGTCTAGTATGTAACTACTTAAGGTAATGGCATAAGACAAAGAAGTAAATTATGGCAATCATTAATGTCAGCGGGTGGGTCAATGTTAACTCCATGTCAATATTTTATTGCAACTAAACTTCAATTTCATTCTTTGAATAGACTGTTCGACATCAATGCACATTCAAAAACATATTTATGCTAGTATCTCTTTTTTCTAGCATCATCATTTTCATTCTTTGCAGTAAGACTGTCCAGCATCAACGCACATTCAAAAACATGTTTTCCTTACTACAAGGAGATGGAAAATAAAATTAGGATACCTCCATCATGAGAAGAGACAATAACGAAGAGATTAGCCACATCAAATCTAAACTAATCTAAATTAATGAAGAGATGCAAATATGATGACATTTAATATCAAAACTAAACTAACAATACAATAATATATATGTAATTAAATATTCATTCATCACCATCATATCCATGCAAAAAAGGGGCGAGTTAAGATCATCAAGGAGTAAACATCATGGACACATTAAATCACCATAACTTAATTATCTAGCAAAGCACCCTTATCCAGTAGATCATAATATATTTTTTGTACCAACACACATCTAACCATCCACATGTCCATTTATTTGAAAGCAATCCACAATATAGTCTTAAACTATATAAAGTCCAATACATTGTAGAAATTATATATTCTAACCCTAGAATCAAAGTTCATTGTTCATCTTGAATAATGTGTTCCACTCATATGAAGTGTGCCAGTGACAAATTTTCCAGAATGGCATCATGATCATCTATCGATAACCTCCATTGTCGCAATTTTTTCTACTCTTCACTTGCTTCAACTACAACCGAGTTGCTATGACCAAGTGACTATATTGGGCATAAATAACCTCTAGATGGTAATATTGAAAAATAATATGATCTTTATATTTATTTACTTGTTCAAAGAAATGTTCCATTAACACCATTGAACCAATTGGGTATGTATAATTTGATGGATCATCATACTCTTGCAACAACGTGGATTTAGACATAGTGCATCGTAATAAATAATAATGCACTTTTTCTTGATTATTTGATGGTGCAATGACAACAAATACATCACCTTCTCTAACCATATCAGAAACACGATCATAATCATTGTCAATCACAACCACTTCATTATCCATTTCCTTGTCAGTCACATTTCCAAATGGGGGCAATGGTGTCAATACTTCGTGTTTCCATGGTTTAAAAAATTTCTTAATTTGGTTTTCACAATCATCAATGGACTCTGTCTGATCAATACATGTAGAACAAAAGAAAGAGCACTTTTGTTTCTTAATGAAATGTATATTTGTCATGTTTTTACTCCTAATTGAGTGTAAACTTCTTGTTTCAGGGATTGCAAGGCAATTAAATGGCAACAATCTATCAACATCACCCATTGAAATATTCCAAAAGTACCTGCTTGAGGAAAACACACACATGTATGAGTCCAATTTTGAACAATATTTAATATTTTTTTGATAACAAAATACACATACATGTATGAGTCCAATTTTGAACAATATTTAATATTTTTTTGATAACAAAATACACACACATGTATGTACACATATATCTCTAGACATGTATAATATATTCTTAGTTAAATGTGTACTCTTACCTATGCACATCAGCCATCATTGGGTTCAATACATGACTTAAATTTTCTTTACACCAATTAACAACATCTAAAGGATTTGCAAGTCGAGAAGCTGAGTGATTCAATTGATGCCTCCTTAGTGCATGTTTTGTGCATGCCCCAGCACCATTGTGCTCTCCTTTTCCATGCCCTATCTAAAAGAAATTCCATGTATGTCTAATGTTGGTTCTCTTATGAAGATGAGACAACCAAAAGAACAATCTTGCTGATTTAAATTGACTAGCACAACCATTTGACCATACCCAATGTTCTTTAAAGTTGACCCTTCATTTCAACAATTATTTATAAATAACATTAAAACAATGCTGAGAAAAACATGTATCATTTGTTCGATCATCACTGATGTAGAAATGGTACTCCTAATCACCTCGCAATTATTTGCATCGCTATCAAAACCATAAATATCAAGCTTTGCATGTCTATACAAAATATGCACAAATATAGATACTTGGTTTGAATGATAATACTTACTTTGTATCTCCTTTTGTGGACTAAATGTGTAATTCTCAGTGAAATCAACCACTCATAATATTGTTCCTTTTGGGAACAAATCACGTGATTGCTTGAACTGTAAATCCTACCATCGTGCTATATGACTGTGCTTAATATATTTGTATATTTGCACCCTAAACTTCTCCAGAAAAGATGTCAATGAAATGTCATCGTCAAGTAAAGTGATATTTTTTGATGTTGTGCTTAAATTTGCAATAGGAGTGTAAGTAAAATTTTCATATCACTTCCAATTGAAACTGGGATTTGGCAGTCTGGGATCATTAGCATCAATTGGATACTTTGCATTGTAGAGTGCCAAATGAGAACATTCTGGGAATTTTCTTCCACCAACACATTCTTTTTTATAAAATAATCTATTATTCTCTCGTGCACATAATATCTTCTATAAAAATTCACAAACACTTGAAGGAGGGGGGTCATTTGTCCAATATTTTATGCAAAAATTTAAAAATGTCTCATAAAACAATTGGAATTCTACATGATATCGACAACTTGTGTCTCGAACAGTGATAGGCCTGACATACCATGGTTTAATCTTCACAAATGTGCTAAGGGAAACCTTCACATCAGTATTACTCTCCACAAAGTTCTGGAATAATTCTACTTGATTGACCTATGTTATATGTTTGGCATGAGTTTGATAAACTCCTTTATATATACAATGTCGCATGGCATCCTCTTCATTTGGCAACACATGAGAATTCAATTTCTAAAACTCTTTTACCCTATCCCTCACACCATCAGGAATTCTATCATGATATGGATGCCTGCAGATATTAGCCCAAAATGCAAGTTCATCATTCTCATCTAATTGAATTCTAAATTTGTATGCCTCCATAAACTTTTTCTTGATGTTTTAAACAATTTTGAAGTTGGTGACATCAACCGACTTGATGTAGTTTTTTTTGTGAGTACACATGTTAAAAGTGCTCTATGAGCGTTCTTTCCAACTTGAGATCACTTTTTGGCTAGTGTGGCAAGCGCCAACGTCACATTTTTTTTATACCATTTGATTTACTAAAACTTCTTTCTCACTTTTAATGCCCAATAATTCCATGATATTTCTCAGAGATTTGTGCTTTAAAAATCTATGTAATATTTGAGCCTGTGCTATGATAGATTCACCTTCAAAAAGATTTTTCAACCCCCAATTTATTTTATCTCGAACTGTCCTTTCAAGCATTGGTGGTCCCAATTCTTCAATTTTAGTTGGATCCATATTATCTAGAAAGTTGTATTCATATACAACATTCTTGGAACTTCCAATTAATTGCAGTGAAATGCGAGGTGTGGTAGTATCTTCTTGTGGTTATGATGTTGTCCCTACATAAAAAACGATATTAGATTCTAATTCGAAATTAACATATACATAATTTTAATTTTAAAACTATCTTGAACTACAATGTTTTAAAAAAAATACAAAATTCAAATTGAAGAAACTATTGACTCACCAGCGAGATCGATATCAGTATTCTCTTGGACATTTATGTTTTCAATATTCTCAGTTACAAGTTCTTCAACATTCTCTTTGACATTTTTTTTCAATATTCTCATTTACAAGTTCCTCAACGTTTCTCATTTCCTCGTCATTTTCATGCACCTCTACATCTCTTTCATGATGCTCTACCTCCACATTTATTTCATGGCTTAATCTTTCCCTTTCCTCTCGCATTTTTTTTTTTGTAATCTCTCATTCTTTTCCTCTAAATCAGTTCTATTTTGATCGTGTCGTCTTTGGAAATTCCTTTTGTTTCCCATGTTCACAAAATTGGAAACCTAAAATCCAATTCTATTTGGACCAAATACCAAAAAAAACATAAAGACTTCATAATAAGTACTTCATGTTTTCAATAAGAGAGAAAATTAAATAAATAATTAGATTCATAGACATTTTTCAAAAATACTTCATGCCTTCATAGAGAAATTTTGCAAAAATACTTCATGCCTTCTTGCACCCAAAAAAACTTCAAAAAAAAATTTCGCCAAAAAAAATTTTGCACCCTAACAAACTTAAAAAAAAAAATTCGCCAAAAAAATTTCGCACCCAAAAAAATTTCAAAAACAAATTTCGCAATTAAAAATTTTGCACCCAGAAAAAATTCGCACCTTTGCAGAAAAAAAATCTGCACCCTCTCACCTTCGCACCTTTGCACCTTCACTGGTTCAGAATGGTACGTGGAATATTGTGGAATTAATCTTTCAAACGAGAGTATTTATATAGAACTCTCGCCCAAAACATCGCAATGATATGATGAATATTTGCAAGATTTCGTTGGCCGAAGATAAAATGTTTAGATTAAATTTTAATAAAATCTCATCTAAGAGTTTATTAAACTCTCCCCTGAGAGTTTATTAACCTCTCAGATGAGAGTTATATAACTCTCATCCGAGAGTCTGCCTTGGGTAAACTCTCGCACACAAAATCTCGGCCGAGAGTTTGTACAACTTTTGAGCGAGAGTTTACCTGCACGGTTAAATTGAACCTGTGGCGGTTCACACTCTAGGTCAAGAGTTTAAAATTTCTCGCCCGAGATTTTATTAAATGTATCACCCAAGAAATTATCTTGGTCGAGAGTTTTTGGTCAACAAAAAACCAAGAAAATTCTGCAGTTTTCAGGAACTTGTATCTTTGGAGTGGCAGAACCCCTACAAAAATAGAATGTTATCTTTCAAACTTGGTACCATTAGATTCATCTCTGAATCTAGTTTCTAACGATATAAGATTTGTGGAGTTTCATTAAAAATTTCAATTTGTTATTAATTTTATACTAAACTGTGTCACTGTGGAATTTCATTGTTCTCAAAATTGCAGTGAATGAAAATTCAATAACTTTAAAATGGCAATACCAAAAAAATCAAAAAAATAATATTTCAATTCCTCTACCTATCCTTTTTTTTTTTTTCTTTTTCATAGTGGTTCACGTTCCTATGTGCCCACACACATGTACTAGCTACATCCACAGTCTTAATATATCACAGTAAATCCTCTCGAAGGGATCTACTGTCGGCCTAACACTGAGGCCTAACCCCGCGAGCATCTAGGAGATTTGATCCTGTGACCTCTCAATCTGGGAGTACTTCCAAGCGGGGACTCAACCAATTGAGCTAACTGTTGGGCTAATTCCTCTACCTATCTTATTCAAAAGGGTATTCTCATTTTTCTTATTGACGATCACATTGAAAAAAAATCTAGGGCTCATAAAATGTACTGAAACATCACCCTTTTTTTTTCTTCTTCCATTTCAAAAAATAATAAAAATAAGTAATTAAATCTGAAAATTACCGAAAAATAGTCATTGCAATAGTGAAATCTATGCAGATTATGATGATATGGTTTATTTCCAAAAAATGAATAACCATCCCGAAAAAATGTTAGGGTTCAAAAAATGACTATTTATGTTTGCCTGAAAATTTCAAGTATATGCAGTTAGTAAACAACAAATTTACCCCTCTATATATCAATATTTTTTTTAAATATGAGTAATGGAGGTAAGACAATTCTCTACAAATATTGTTTTTATGTCAAATCATAATTTTCATTCAAAATATGACTTTAGTGGAGTTGAACTTGAACAAACATAGAAAATTACAATTTTCAACATCAAAAAAGGGCAAAAATGTTTCCCAACTTCATGTTTTTACCCCATGCGATTCAAAAGCCAAAGAAGGGTCTCATAAAATGGACAATGAATTTAATGACTAAATATAAAACCTAGAAGTCCTCAATGCGGTCTTTGACCTATAAAATGATGACCCAAGAATAAAACCCATAGTCATAATAATACTAATCTATTTTTCTTTATTTTGATAAATACATTTCATTATGACACAAATGCAATTATGAAGACCAAACCTAGTTACATTCTTCAACAACGAGAAGGTTAAGTATGCAATGACCAAGTGGAAGAGACATGCAACCATATAATGGGATAAACTACAGGCTGATAGGAGAAGGAAAGTGTTGCACCATTTTTTGGTCATCTAACCTATTACTATTAGATGGACCAAAGTACACTATGTAATACCAATTTTACCCTAGGTAAAATTGCTTTCACTATGAGAAATAACTTAGTAATCCATAATTTATTAAGTTGTTTATGGTCTAAACAGGAAACCTCATGAGTAAATATTGAATAAATCCATATTTGTTTGATTTTCCTCAAGGGATAATTAGTTAAACAACAATTTAATTAATATTCTTGGTCATATTTAACCCGAAACAAGAAAATTAATTAGATAAATCGTTATTTATCTTATTATTTTCTAGGAATAATTATTTAAACATTGTTTAAATAATATTCCTTGTTAAATTTTACTAAATCATTTATAAATAGTTGAATAAATCACTATTTATTTAATTATTACTCAACCACACTCTTAAAATAGTAAATAAATCATTTATTTATTTAGTATTTACAAATAAAGGGATTTGGCCAAATTTAAATTCTTTTTCCCTCCAACAAATATAGTAAAATATTCCATAAAAGTTTGATCTAGATTTAGTTAATAATTATTTAATTATGCGCCAATATCTAGACTAACTCAATATTTTGTTATAAATAGAAGGGGTTTTCCATTCATTCACTACCTTTTGTTGCCTAAAGATCACTCTAGATCTATACTTTTGGTCTAACTTTGATCCTCCATCATTGTCATATTTTGCTACCATTTTTTCTTGTGAGCTCTCTTTGAGTTCCATTTTTGTCTAGGTTTTCTACACCATCAAGAGAGGGAGATCTTAGGTCTGAAGCACTAAGGTCATACAAGAACCCATCCCATTGAGGGGGACCGGTAACATCTTTCTGTGTTCCCTTCCCAGGTTTCATAAATACAAAAATTATTTAAAATTATTCTTGTCTTGTTTATTGGATGCATGGAGCAACTCTTTATTTTATTTACTGCTTAATGTCTTTAACTACATAGATCTAGATTTTTTTAGCATTTGTCTTGGTCAACTAACTGCAGATCTAAAGAAATTGGAAACCATCTTTGATGTTAGGGTTGTTTTTTATGCACAACTGAAGTGAGCTCTTTTCGTACACTTGTGATTAGAATTCAAACTAACAACTAGCGACTCCACAAGGGTTTATAATTACGACCGCTATCATTTATCAGATCCCTGCATGACTAGCTGCTTCAAAACCTAGTGTTTTTCTTCAGGGTCTTGTTTTGATTTCCTTGATGCTTTTTTAACCTTAAAACCCTAAAATAGTAAAAATTCTAACTTCCGTGTGTTTTTGGGCCTATTGCACATGTGACAGGTATCAGCCATAGCTAAGACGACACTTTTTTCTGAAACCTACTCTCGAGAATTCTAGAAGCGCAGGTTGCACTTTTTGGGCCAAAACCTACGACCTCAACCTTCAAGATGCATAAAATAGCCTCAAACCTGCGACCTCTGCTGAAAACAGGTTAGAAACTGCGACTTGCACTTTTTGCGGGAATTTTTTGTGATTTTTCTGGGTTTGTCTAGGCTAATATTCAGGGATGTCTGACCTCTGTCTCCGCCCATTTTGGACCTATAGTTGCTCTATTTTACTCGTCAACGTATAAACCAATCCCCTTAGGGCTTTAGTACGCTTCCACCTTTCTAAGAGGAGTTTAGCTGAAGTAGGTCGTCTGAGATTTCAGTATGTTCAACGATTTTTTCAGATCTGATGCTGTACCTTCACATCCATTTCATATTAGTTATTCATCCATCCAAAACACCTCTTTTCAGTTTTTTTTGGTCCTCATCTAGGGACCCCTCCTTTTCCCTTCAGGTTGTAGCCTTTCGCCACCTCATTTGCAGCACTTTCCCTTTGGTTTTTTGTTGTTTTCTGCACCTATTTCCAACAGATCTAATCTCTAGATCCTTGTCCCTCCCGAATTTAGATCCATTGGCCATTTTTTGTGTGTTTTGACTAGATTTTTCCAACCCATAGACTTGTTTTTGGGAAGCCCACCTCCTTGGGTTTAGATTGATGCATCTTTAGCTGTTTATTTTCTTTCATATTTAGTTTACTTTACTATTATTTGCAGATTTATTTACAGCTATACAACACATTTTTTCTTTTTCTCTACACATGTATAGGTTTAAAAATTAAAATTAACACACTTAACATGCACACTCTAAGTGAAGAGAGCCTGGTTTACACCACCAGGCCAAGACTATAACATTGTAATCATTTGATCCCACACCTCTCTGCCCTTGTTTCAACATTGTAATCATTTGATCCTGCACCTCCTTGTCGTTGTTGGTCTCTCTTCCTTTTGTGATCCATGTCTATTCTTCCATCATTGCGCCCCTAGGGCGTTTATCCCAGAGACTTCTTGGCCTTCATCCTTAGTTTTCGTTAAGAAGACTTACTCCTCTGCGTAGGATTCGATTTAGTCCTCCACCAAGTCCCCATTTTGACTCCGCTTCTGGTTCATCGGGTTCCCCTTCTGGTTCTATCCCTGGTTCTCCTCCTGTCACCTTCACCATGTTTGGTTCGGGACCTAACACTGGTGGTAGCCCCGACCCTAATGCTAAGAATACTACTAGTGGGACCACAACTGGAACTATCTCGACTGTTCCCTTGATCCCTTATATGGCAGGCCTCAATCTTCTCGATTTTAACTAGTTGATCAATGACCCCATACACCATGATCCTAGTTGGCCTACTATGCAAACCAAACTGCCTTCAGACATCCCCAAGTTTGAAGGTCTTGCTAGAGAAGATCCTACAAACCATGTTCGATCTTTCCACATGTGGTGTTCATCTCACTCCATCACCAATGACTCTGTCCGTCTTTGGCTGTTCCAGCATATGCTTACTAGAGAAGCTTCTAAGTGGTATGTTGACCAAGCCTCCTCCTCTCATACTAGTTTTGTGACTCTTGCGAGGGCTTTTCTGTCTTACTTCCAGCTTCCCCTTCATTATGACACTGGTATCGAACTTTTGACCTCTTTCCGTCAATCATCTGTGGCCCGCCTATCCGATCATGTCCAGGAATGGCGGAGAAGAAAGAGCCTATGTCGAGACCCTACCTTCGAAGACCGTGTCTACATGAACTAGTTTCTTAGATCCCTCTTTCCTGTTATTGGAAAATATGCTGCATCTCATTTCCCTCAGACCGAAGAAGCTGCCCTCCAGATTGTGTTGAAATATGACCTGATCTATGCACAGTCTGGTTATGTTTATACCATATTACCTTATCTCCATAGACCCAGTGGGGCCAATGCACCGAAGGCATCCCATGCCGCCGACAACATCATTGGAGCCCTTTCTCATCCGTACACTCATCCTCCCATGGGTTATGGTTTCCCTCAGGGAGGGGCCAGCTCCTCTAGCACTTTTCCCCCTCCTGGGAGCATGTATCCAGGATACGACATGCCTCCTCATTTTTCCCAACCTACTTACCACAATTTTACCCAACCTCCTTATTTTCTATATCCATAGCCTGGTGCTCCAACTCCTCCAACATTAACACCTCAGCCTCCCTTGCCTTCTCAACCCCTGCAATAGTAGCCACCACCCCCCAGGGGCAGGTGTATGCACAGTAGGGTGCGATTAATCCTCCTACTTCCAAAAAGAAGAGAAAATACAACCAAAATCAATCTGCCCCAACTAATCCAGTACCGAATCCCCAAGGGAATACACCTAACCAACAACAGGGAACTCAACCCAAGAAGAACAAACCTTGTTCTTGTTATGGTGTCTATGGTCACTATACCCATGATTGTCCTCTTTTACCTCAGATGTGGCAGATATGGGAAACTCAAGCAGCATCCCGAGGAAATAAATCCTCCCCTTCGGTTCCTCCCCATGCTGCACCTATCCAACCGGTTGTGTTTACCAATCCTTCCCCCCAACAAGGATTCGCGGGTACCCAACCCCCTGAAGGTCAGGCGACCACTGATTACCCAACCTCCTCCATCTGGTACCTCTGATTACCAGATTCTCATGATGAACTCTGACCAACCCATTAATGTTGACCTCGACCTTCAAACTCGGTCCTGTGAGTACAACAAGCCTCCCACTACATCTACCCTTGAGCCCCCTTCTTCTGGTTCCATAAAGCCTCTTTCGACAACCAATGGTCATTTACAGATCCCTCAGCCTAAGGTAGAGGTTCATACCAAGATCCCCAAGGGACCATTACGCCAAAACGTTGCTTCTGGCAAAGCTGCCCATTTGTATAGTATAGTAGATGATTTGGTGCAATCTCCTACTACCATCTCAACACTGGAACTCCTCTAGTTGTGCCCTTCACAACGAAAAGCTCTATTAACTTCCATGGGTGTTGTGGATCCTTTAGATTATCGTTTGATCGTCTTCGATATTGACCGGTCAAAACATCCTCCCCTTCCTGCTTCTGTCACCTTCAAATCCATATCAAGATCCGGAATGCCAACGTCTCTCGTTGTATCATTGATGAGGGGGCATCCTCCTGTGTGATGTCCTCTTCGGTTTGGAAGCAAATCGGATCTCTTGAGTTGGCCCCTTCCACTATCACCCTTCAAGCGTGGGATGGCCACTCTTCCCAACCCATAGGCTTGTTCCACAATTATCCTATTACTCTTGTAGGCAAGACTGTTTATGTTGACGTAGAAGTCATTGATTCCCCCTTAGCTACATTTATGTGATGTCTGCTGTCCCATATGCAGTTCACTGTAAGATGTGTTTTCCTCACAAAAAAAATATTGTCACCATCGACCAATTAACATATTATGAACCGAAGTCTTAGACCTGCCCTAAGTCCATCATCTTTTCGGTGGCCAATAAACAAATAGTTGAACCTTTGACCAGTGTTTCACTCGAAGTCTAAAAGGACTCATTTTTTCTTGATTCATTCCCTGGTCTTTCTCCTCTTGTCTCTGATCCCAGCTTGTCGAACATTTGCATGATGCAATCGTCTCAATCTGACCTCAAGCGGACTAGTTCGACTAGTCAGCAACCCTGCCCCCCACAACCTACTCCTAGCACCTCGACTCAGCCTTCAGGACCCCCTCCTCAAGGCCCTTCATCTGCAGATAGTATCCATGAGC
This sequence comes from Pinus albicaulis, assembly GCA_034641835.2. Taxonomy (NCBI): domain Eukaryota; kingdom Viridiplantae; phylum Streptophyta; class Pinopsida; order Pinales; family Pinaceae; genus Pinus; species Pinus albicaulis. The sequence goes on from CM076574.1 coordinate 581,384,669, forward strand.
CTATCTACCCTCCTGGCATGATTCCTCCTGGACTTAACCATCTTGGAGCTGTCCCACCTAGCCATTACCCCTCCGGACATATATCATTTCTAGCTCCCCCTACTGGAGTATTTTCGGTACCTGTTATGGCTACCTTATCCCTTCCTAACATGACCTTGGGTATCCCAGTCTGGTACATTGATCCCCTATCCCGCCTGTTCAGCCCAAACTTTATCTTGATTTTACCCCAGTTCAACTGATCCCTGTGACCCCTATCCTGCCTGTTCAGCCCAAACTTTATCTTGATTTTACCCCAGTTCAACTGATCCCTGTGACCCCTCCCTTTGCTTTCGTGCCTCAACCACCTCAACAGGAACCTACTCCTATTGTGAAAGATTCGGGTGAGGGGGGCAAAGCTCACATGAAGGCACCTAAGGGAAAGGTTGCCCCAATAAGCCATTCTCCTCCTCAGCCTCCAAAGCATACCCCTTCATGTGCTTTGTGTGATGTTGTCAGTCATGCCACCCATACTTTTCCCGAGTTGCCTCGTCTCAAGCCCATGTTTAATGAAGTGTTTCTGGAGTCTGATATCCTAGAGGTGTATGTCACTATACCTGCTTTATTCCCAAAACTCAAGTCTTTGTGCACAAATCATCCTTGTGATTTGTGTGATTTCCATGGCCACTATACTCACCTATGTCCCCGCCTCGATGACTATCGTGCCTCTTTAGAAGCAGTCCACCAATTCGAGGCCAAGCACAACGAGTCCACCACTCCCTTATTTGCATGTTTTTATTCAGTAGAACTAGAGGACACATCTACACCCATTGACATTCCCCCTCCTGATGTCGAGATGATGGAGTCGTCAGCCGTTGTCTACTACCTGCCATCATCTATGAGATCCACAGTGGAAGACCCTCCTAGGACTTCCCCTTCTATTTCGCCTAACCTCCCTCATCGATCACCTTGGGATCAACATTGGTGGATCCTTCCTCTACCTATTCTTTAGTCACTCTCTGTGATGATGCGGATGTGAACCTTTCTTCTCATGATGATGAGTCAGGTAGTTTCTCTATGTTAGGTGGTCTTTCTTCCACCAATCACCCCATCTTCTATTACAATGATGAAATTATGGAAGAATTTACCACCCCTAACTTTATCTATTCCCCCTTACATCGAAACCATGCATTCGAACCACATACACCTTGTGGTCATTACATTAACACCCAATTTTTTAGTAAGGGGGCACCCATATTTGAGATTCCAGGAGAAGTAGTTCTCCACAACCCTCATAGTGCATCTAGTCATGTCGACTATAGTACCATCATTCTTCCTTGTTTAGAAGAACCTCTAGAGTCTCATATTGCTTCAGATCACTCTAGGTATGATCAGCCTCATCATTCCTTCCTCTTACATTAGCAACCTAGTCCCGTAGACATTATTGTTGACCAACCTGTGTGTTTTCTAGGTGAGCACCAATTCATTATCTCCAAATATAATCTTTGGGATAGTGACACCATGTATATGAACCCAGAAATATAGTCCATTTGCTTCATATATGCAGTAAAAAAAGAGATTGGTAATCCTCCATTCCCTTTCTCGAACTACATAACCATAACGAAAACAAATGGCGCACCACATAATAAAAATGTGTTTATATTCCCCTTTTCTAAATACATTTTTGCATGACCATAACACACTTGGGGGCACCTATGCCCCTCAACCATAAAATCCCAGCTCTCAGCCAAAAACACCATTGAAACCCTCTTTCTCTGACAAGTTGCACTTTTCAAGTCATTTCCTGGGACAGGTTGCAGTTTTCTGCCCAATACCTGCTACCTAGGTCGCAGAACAAACCCCAAAAAGTGCGACCTAGCGTGTTCCTGGCCTCTGGGTGCTTAATCTGAAATTTTAATCCCCTAAAATGAAAGAGTATGGTTAGGCCTCTTACCTGCAACTGAAAAATCTCAATTCCATTGGTCGGTTTGTTTGCTACAATCACCACAAGATTTAGGGTCTTTTCTCCCCTCTACATTCACCACAGCTACACTTGCAAGTGATTGAAATTGTAGGGAAAATGCCTTATTAAAAGAGAAACCCCATATTTTTCTTTCGCCAATTGCGACCAAATCGTAGCTCCGTTTGACAAATCGTCAGCACCATTGGAAAGCTCTCACCGAGCTCTCAAATGGGTATCCTTTAGTTTTTTGTGATTTGATACTTCACTTGGACACATTTTTTCCAAGAAGGGTCACTTCACCACTCCTTAAACCGAATTTCTTCACTTGCAACACTTGTAATTGGGGCACCACTTTGCCTCCATACTTGTCCATGCTTGTGTCCATTTTCTTCGTGAGTAACCATCTTGTACTCATGATTTTATGGTCCCCAGTGGCCCTATTCTGTGTGGCAGCATCATCGAGTCACCCTTGTTTAGAGCATCTGAATTGAGTCATCATCACATCCATGGAGTTTATCCCGAGCCCCTTTGCGTACCGCTATAGTCCTCCACCCTTCATTGCTTGGTTCCTTTCTCATGTCGCACATTGTGGCCTTCAGTCATACTGTCCCCTATCCCTTTTGATATTGTGTCAGTTGCTACCAGGTCATCCATGCCATTCATACTCTAACAAGGGACGTTGTCAGCCTGCTACTCAATACCCCCATTCCATCATCATCCCTGGTGTCAATCTATCAATCACTCTACTATTATCTCTCGTGCCTTACTTGAGGATCCATTATTGCCTCACCTATGGCGGACCTCCTTCTGTCGACATCAGCTCATTCATTCCAGAAGACAAGTATAGAGGGCGGTGTACCTTGGTTCCAGCTTCCACTCTTGTTTGGTGCCTCAGATCAAGCAAAGGGACTCTTTATTTCCCTTTGACTTGATTTTTTCTCAGCTCCAGCTCCTTACGACATGATTGAGATCCATATACTTGATGGTTTAGCAATGCAGCAGATTGTACCGGTGATTCCTGGGTGTGTGTGACACGTTTCAGACCTCATGAGGGGGTGGTCCTTCAAGTAGCCCCCCACATACCTGAATGACTTCTCTATTACAACCTTGATGTAGCTCCATATATTTGATGGTTTCAGCCTCAGCCACTTGCAACGCCTTTTAGTTTGCATGTATCATTTATATTTTCAAATCCCTCTCCTATTTTACAGGGCCTCTTTGGTTGTACTTATATCTCATGTACTCAAATATTATTTTATAAGTCCTAGTTGTTATCCTAGGCACGATATGTATGTGGGGTCCATTATCATGTTTTTATCTAGCTCATGTTTATGCCAGCATGTACTATATAGTTCAGTCCCTTATTTACTCGACGCATTATTCTTTGTACTTTGTTATCTCGGCGAGCATAGGTATGCCTCCCCCGCCTCTTGTAGAAAAGGTACTCACTCATAAAAGAGACTTGTCACACCTATAAGTCTTGCCTCCTCAGGGTCTTGTCCTCTAGCGCTTTAGTCTACCTTATATTTCTCTCTCTCTAACTCCCCCTTCAGTGTCTAGTGATTGAGTTCTTACAACGTACTTCGGTCATACGATTAGCTCCTAATGCACGCACGCTGGGGGGAAATCTATTACACCAATTTTTGGTCATATAACCTGTTACTATTATACGGACCAAAGTAAACCATGTAAGACCAATTTTACCCTAAGTAAAATTGCTTTCACTATGAGAAATAACTTAGTAACCCATAATTTATTAAGTTGTTTATGGTCTAAATAGGAAACCCCATGAGGAAATATTGATTAAATCCATATTTGTTTGATTTTCCTAAAGGGATAATTAGTTAAACAATAGTTTAATTAATATTCCTAGTCATATTTAACCCAAAATAGGAAAATTAATTAGATAAATCACTATTTATCTTATTATTTTCTAGGAATAATTATTTAAATATTATTTAAATAATATTCCTTGTTAAATTTTACTAAATCATTTATAAATAGTTGAATAAATCACTATTTATTTAATTATTACTCAACAACACTCTTAAAATAATAAATAAATAATTTATTTATTTATTATTTACAAATAAATGTATTTGACCAAATTCAAATTCTTTTTCCCTCCAACAAACATAACAAAATATTCCATAAAAGTTGGATCTAGATTTGGTTAGTAATATTTTAAGTATGCACCAATATCTAGACTAAATCAATATTTTGTTATAAATAGAAGGGTTTTTCCATTCATTCACTACCTTTTGTTGCCTAAAGATCACTCTGGATCTATACTTTTGGTCTGACTTTGATCCTCCATCATTGTCATATTTTGCTACCATTTTTTCTTGTGAGCTCCCTTTGAGTTCCATTTTTGTCTGGGTTTTCTACACCATCAAGAGAGAGAGATCTTAGACCTAAAGCACCGAGGACATACAAGAACCCATCCCATTGAGGGGGACTAGTAACATCTTTCTATGTTCCCTTCCCAGGTGTCATAGATACAAAAATTCTTTAAAAATATTATTGTCTTGTCTATTGGATGCATGGAGCAACTCTTTCTTTCATTTACTACTTAATGTCTTTAACTACATATATCTGGCTTTTGTAGCATTTGTCTTGGTCAAATAATTGTATATCTAAAGAAATTGGCATCCATCTTTGATGTTAGGGCTATTTTTTATGCACAGCTAAAGTGATATTTTTTCGTACGCTTATGATTAGAATTCACACTAACAGAAAGAAAAGGAGAAAATTAAAAACTAGGATATGATGGTGGCCAATTTTAAAATAAATTTAATGCCTAAGGATGACTAGTTGAATTTTTTTAGATAATTGAAAAATATGGGGCAGAAAGCCATGACAGTGAAGGATTATACTAAAGAATTCTACAAATTGAACATTTGGGTAGGTCACATAAAAGAGGATGTTGAAAAAGTTTTCAGATATATAAATGGACTAACAGCATGATATTTAGGATGAAATTTTTGTTAGGGCCCTTGTTTTTAAATTTAGCATATTTTGAGTTGCGGCAAGTACGTGGTGGAACGCAACCTCAGTAGGCAGAAAGGTGTCAAGGTTGTGAAGGAGCAAAGGACAGGTGTCGCGGCTGTTGCAGGAGCAAGCATAGATGGCGGAAGAGCGCGGAAGGAAACGAGCAGTGAACTCCTGATGAATAGAAAGAAACAAAAGACAACCAAGAGAGAAGAAAGGAGGAACTATCAGTAGCACTGGCAGCAAAACAAATAGGCAGCGAGCCAGTGGATAGGAAGGGGGGCGCAGATAGGAATAGGCAACAGGGAGCCACAGGAGAGCTCTGTCTGGGTTGCACTGTTCTCCATTCCTCTGTGTTTCCTCATTTTATCTCTATCCAATAGGACGTATTGTATTCTACTCTGTTTATGCTCACACAGCTGAGCCTTGTAATAGTCGCCACTGATAGTCATTGATTAATATATTCAGGAGTGTTGTTCTAAGTATTTGTTATAGCTTTGAATGAATGATTTTACAAGCACCTTTTAAAATTTTATTTACTGTAATTCTGACCTCTTTCTCGAGAGGCATAGGTTATGGAATGTTGTGTTATGGTTTTTTAGACTTTTAGCTTAGAATTGAATCAACTGTATTTATGTTGTTGGGATGATACTGATAAACTCCCTATCACAGTAAGGTCGTGGCACGCCTCGGGTGAGACTCTCTGCCCTCCAGAGCAGAGTGCAAATGCCGGCGTGAAACTAGACTATGGTGGAAAACCTTGTTGGCTCGTTAAACTTGAACTCGAGTCTTCTCTACGAGACCTGTTCTCTCACCAACAAGTTTCCTCTTGATGCTAAAGATAGTGGAAGATACCTATCTTGAAACCTTAAGAGTAGAGAATAAATTGGCTAGAAAGTAAAGTCAAAGAAGCAGAGCAAGGAGTATAGCAAAGGGAAGAGGATCTTCTTGCAGAGGAATATTCTAGACTCCAAAACAAGAAGCAGAAATCTATAACATCCAATAAAATAGAGGAGGAGAAGCATGGGGTAGAAGAATTTTCTCTAGAGGTAGATGTAGAGGAAGAGAAATCAGTTGTTATATATGTGGTAGAGGAATAGAGTAAGGTGGAAATTTAAATTGGTTATTAAAAATATGAAATATTATGTGAAATTATGTTTTTGGATGTCTGTCACATTTTGTTGGGAAGACCATGGAAATATGGCAAAGATTTGTTCGATGGAAGGTGAAATACATGCACCCTTGAAAAGGATGGTCTTAATAATGTGATGTTACCGTTAAATGATAAGAGCACTAAAGAGGAAGTGATTCTAAGCATATTACCGATGAGTGGGAAAGAGTTGTTGCAATGAATCAACAAAAAAGAAGAGTTACAATTTCTTTGATTGGAAATCCTAGAGTTTTACTTACTAATACAAGTTTGAGTGAATTTCCTAGTGAAATTCAAACATTACTAGATGAGTTTTCTAACATCATTATTGATGAGTTTCCAAATTCCTTAACACTCATAAGAAGAATTAGTCACTTCATAGACCTGATCCTAGTAGTAAGTTTGCAAAATAAATAAGTTTACATAATCACACCCAAGGAGAATGAAGAAATTAGAAATCAGGTCCAATAATTGTTGGATAAGGGAATAATCAGAGAGATTTTATGCCCTTGCATTGTGCCTACAGTTTTGAGTCCAAAGAAGGATAGGGGTTGGATATTGTGCACTGAATTCCAAGGTAATAAATAATATAATGATTTGGTATATATTTCTCTTACCTCAAATGGATGATTTAATGGACTGTTTGAGTGGTGCGTGATTTTTTTTAAATATAGATTTGAAAAGTGGGTTTCACCAAATTAGAATGAGAGAGTTTGATGAGTGGAAAACAACTTTCAAACCTAATGATGTGTTGTATGAGTGGCTAGTTATGCCTTTTGGTTTAACTAATGCCCCCAGTACCTTCATGAGGCTCATGAATGAGATACTCAAGGATTTCATTGGAAAATTTGTAATTGTCTATCTATATGATATCCTTGTGTACAACTGATAAATAAATAAGAACATTTGATAATTTTTAAGATTGGTGTTAAGAAAGTTACAACAAGAAAAGATCCTAATAAATAAATAAATATTATTTTCTAAAAACAAAAATAGTCTTTTTGGGAGTTGTGATTTCTCTAGTTGGTCTAAAAATGGACCCAAAGGAGATAAAAACCATTAAAGGTTGGTATTATCCAAATAATATCCATGAGGTACTGAGCCTTCATGGTTTGGCCAGTTTTTATCACAAGTTTGTTCGAAACTTTAGCCAAATATGTGCACCGATAGTGGAGACCATTAAAAGGGAACATTAACCCTGTAAGTAAACAACAACAACTAAGAAATCATTTAAACTGTTAAAAGGGACAATAAAAAAGTAACCAGTCCTAACGTTGCCTAATTTTCACAAACCCTTTTAGGTGAAATGTGATGCCAATGGAATGGTTATAGGTGTTGTTCTTAGCCAAGATGACAAGCACATTTCTTATTTTAGTGAAAAAGGAATGAAAAAAAGTAGAAATATTCTACTTATGATAAATAATTTTATGCAATATTTCAATCTTTGAAGAAATGGAGGCATTATCTGTAGAAATTATACAAACAATATGTATACCAATGGATTCAATCTGATCATGCGATATGCTAAATCAATATGTTGAATCCTTCTACAAATTAATTGTGGAAAATAAACATGATCGCACAATCACACCAAGTAAAATAAAGAAGCAAATCAATCCACAACATAGATATTTTTCCTGGGGAAAGCTTGCTGCTCAAAACCCCTCTATCTTCTATTGTATATTCAACCAAGGAATCATGAAACAATACAATGCACTCTTTTAACAAGAGTCTATTGCACTCTACCAACTGTCTCAAACTGATCTGGACAAAATCGACCAACACTTAGCCAATTTCCTGCCTTTTCTTAGCCTGCATTGCTTATGCAATTCCTGTAGAATTAAATCCCTATTATTTAGGAATTTCAGCCTTCCAAAACTTTGGAATGTTCATGGGAAATCCTATGGGTGTATTACTGCATCTAGGTAGTTTGCTAATAATACAACTAATATTTAACATCCCTTTAACCTATGTCTCAATGGGGTCTTCATCAGAACTGACATGCATGCAGCTATTAATAGTAAATCATCAGTTACTTGACAAATCACTGCATGTGAATTAAATCTGATTTAATTCACTTGACCTCTCACTAGTGCAACAATCAATTATAACTAGTTAAACTAATTTTAACTCAATTAATTGAGTTAAATCATTTCTCATGAATTAAACTAATACACTAACTACAACTTGGACTCTAAAACAAACAGAATCACTCTACATGCCTCACCAACCACCCTCAACTCAAATTTCATGAGCTAACTAAGTCTATCACACTTAGCTAACTATTACAAGTGATTATGAGATAAGAATAAAATTTATTGTCCAATTTAATTAAGGGAAAATTAAATTAGACACACATTTCTTATTGACTTTTCAACACTGCCTCTCAATAAGAAAGGGATTATACGCTACCCCAATCTTGCCTCTATGGTATTCAAATTTTCTCTTGGTGAGTGCCTTCGTCATAATATCTGCATCTTGATCCTCCGTGGGAATGTACTGAAGTAACATAATGTGTCTCCGAACATAATATTTGAGATGGTGGTACAAGAAATCAATATGTTGGGACCTGTCATGGAATACTGGATTAACCGAACACTTTATGCAACTCTGGTTATCACAACGTATCACCGTCGGATGCATCTAACAACTTGTTGAGGCCTCAGAAATATGTGGTAACAACAAAGGGGATAACCACCCGGTCCGACCCTTAATATAGTTCCTTTTCCATTTGGGATAGTGGGATATAATGGGACCAGTTTCCCAGAGTTGGGTTTCTCTCAAGGGATTTTACATGAAGAATTCCTAAAAGCTAAAACAAAATTATTCTAACATGCAAAACTTGAAATTGAAACTAATTTAATCTAACCCGGGATAATATTATTTAAATGCGATCTAAAATGATATCTATTCAATCTGTGATGATTAAGATCGTCAAAAATTTAATAGAATTATTACTTTGTAAGATAATTCCCTTGAAAAACAATTAATCAAAAGAAAATAATAAACAAATCGCATATATTTAATGATCATATAAAAACAAATCAATTCCTATCTTTATATCGTATAGTAATGCAACTGATATTTCAAACAAAAACAATTGATTTCATATATCATTCATGAAAGCTGGATTCATCACTAATATTCAAAACAGAACTAGCATACATGATAATAGTACCTGATGTGTACCATCCTATTCATCTGATCAATGATAGTAGGCCACATTCAACTCATACATCAGTAAGTCTTTCAAAGAATACATAAGTGTATCAACAGTGATCAACAAAATGATATGTAACTGAAATGGTCGTGTTCCATTATTTCATCAAGACATCCACAAACTTACTTACAATTAAGCATTCTTTGTGAATGTTCTCAATAAAATTCTGGACCCTTCTCTAAATGCATGAGAAGGGTTTAAATACTACGCTAATTATCTACAAAAATTTAATACAAAATATCTTATGAGGTGGTTTCAAACAACCTTCCTCATCTGTAGTATCTATTCGCTAAAAATTGAAAAAAAACTAACGAATAATCATGTTGGATGATAAGTTACTACCAGTTGTGCTTTTTGCTCACAAATGTCGAACATCGGTTGAACTTGTGAAGGTTTTCCAGATTCTATATTTATTTGTGCAGCAAATATAGCGTCCAGTAAAAGCATCTATATTCTCTGTATGGAGTTCAGAAAGTAGTTCGGTGTGATGATCTAACTGTGTGGTTTGACCAATAGCTACCAGTATTCTTTCCAATAAGTTTTCTTTAGCTGTAGAAGTGTTTCTTCCCTTATTTGACCAGCTTCTTTCCAACTTTGTTCTAAATCTTTGATATCAGGAAGAGATTTGAAATTTCCTTCTCTAATGAGCTGGAAGTATGTAATATATGGTTAACCATTTTAACCATATTCTTTGATATACCTACTACTCTGGCTATGGCTAATTCTGCTTGTTCCACTTGTGCATCCCAGTCTGTAAAAAGAATATCTTTGAAAGTTTCCTTGATCTTTGGGAGATCTGACTTCCTCCCTTCTTCTATATCTTGCCATTCAATATAATTAGAGATTTTGATATTAAGTTCATTTAACTCAATCCTTTGATCAATGATTGTGTTTGTTAATTGTTCACTGATTTGTAGATGTGGAATTATGTTTGACATTTTGTACAACAAACGGATTTTGTTGTTTTGAGAGTAAGGCACTTAATGTCGATGCTTCTTTTATGAATTCCTCTGCAGTAGGAATTCCTTCATATTTGGTAAGATTTTCTCTCAACTATTCAATCAGTGAATTTTTGCTAGATAAGTCATTTTCATGACTTATCTTAAGCCTTTCCATCTCTTGCTATACTCTGAGAATTTGATGTTCCACTTTGTGATTTGAACTCTTTCTTTCTTCATCTAGCTGTTGTTGTAGTTCCATGATTTTGACATCCTTTTCTTGGATCAAAATAGATACTTATGCTGCCTTATCAATTGTCGCAGTGGTGCATGCACCAACGAATTGAGATAGTCGAGTTAAATTTTCAATCCGATTTGATGGAGTATCTTTCCATACTACCTCCATAACTTCATTCCTCGAGGGTGTTTCAATTCTTCTTCTTTTTCTATATTTTCTCACTATAGCCTTATGAAAAGGGCTATAGAACACATCTAGTGGGGGAATATCAGTCACCTTGAGGATAATCTCATCAGTCAGATCTATAGGAATGATTTTCGTTTCTTGGGAGATTATCTCAAGAGTTTCAATAATTTCCTTTGTTGAAACTATTTGTTGCTGAGGAGTCTAGAATTATGTATTCTTCTGTGATGATGATGCCTCTAGAGTATTTGTGAATGTATTTCTGAATGAAGTACATATTTTATCTAATTCACTTTGATTTTGTGAATTTCATTTTTTTGCTCTGATTTCTTGAATTGCTTTAATCGTATGACTGGTAATCAAAACATCCTGTGGAATCCGTCTGAGTCTCTATTCTCTGAATTCATTGAATCTCTGTATTTATTCTGGATTCAGGTTCAATTTGGCAAAATTTATGATTTCTTCAAAAGTCTCAACAGACTGCAAAATATCTTCAAATCTGTCATCGGTGTGCATAATAGGTTTGAGTTTGACTGACAAAGTGAATTTCCTGGCAACCATTTCTAGGTCAAACTGTCTGGAGGGTAAAACGGGGAGCTTTAACAACTCAATCTTCTGACATTCTTTCAATGCGTGATTAAAATTGCTGAGTGCAAATGAACCACATGAAATTGGAAAACTTGACCACAAAGACTTTTTACTGTCTTTCAAAGCTTTAGTGAGTCCATTACCAACTGTTTGGTAAGTGACTTCTCTTGCCATCAACTTGTTTGAAACATATAATGGAAGAATATGCGGGGGAGAGGAGCTTCCAAAAAATCTAATATAGGAAAATGATTCTTCAACAGAACTCCTGCCTATCATTTGAAGGTTTGCAAGGGCTTCCTTAGTGAATCTAGGGCTCACTGTGTCATACATAAATTGGTGTAGCAGTAATACAACTCCATAGCACAAACTATGAAAATTTGGTGCATAATTATGTTCCCATATCTCTTTATGACTCAAATGTATCAGAGTAGAATCTTCAAGGGTCAATTTCCATCCCATAACTGGAAAGTTGGTAGAAAAACAGATGGCATCAAAAACATATGCACTTCATATAAAACTGGGGAATAGATTTGGAGGAAGAAGTTATGGTTTGGCAATATTTATTGATTGCCTTAACTAGATTATCTAAACGGATAGTCGCCCAATTCATTATGAGGGAATTAACAGAAGAGTCAATTAGGGGAAGCCAATTTATGGAGAACTTGGTATTATCATGTAAACCATATAATCTGGATAACATTGCTGTTGCAAAGTTATAAGGGTTTGCTAATGACGCAATAGGATATATACCGGTTTTCTCATATTTGAACTTTTTGTCTAATTTCCTCCAACCTTGAATTACCTTGAACGGGTCTTGGTTCTTCTCAGCAAACTTTGCAACAAACTGACTGTTGTAGGTATCTTGTAGGTTGGGTAGCTTATACATGATCTTCAGATCTTTAGGTCTGAAAGAACCTAGAATCTCATCCTTGCAGGTTCTTAACTGTCTATCTTTGATCACTGATTTATCAAGGACCCATCAAATCATGTCGGTATATGGAAGAAGAGTAGCTCTCGCTGCTATTCTATGGAGGAAAGAACATGTAATATCTTTCAATTGCAAGTCTGAAGGTGTTGCCTCATCGGCAGTCGTTGCGACTTCGACTACTTATGGCTCTTCGTCTTCAAGTATAGTGTAAATAAATTTCCATTTAGTAGCTCCCCCATCAGCAGTGCAGACAGTATCAGAGACTATAGGTGCAATTCCTGTTTGTTCAAATTCTGCAATAATCTGTTTGTCGTGCTTCTGAATAACTTTGTGGATGGACATATCTTTTAAACAAAATCCCTATTAAAGACAGAGCAAATGATCAAATGATGGAAGATCTATTGAAATGATCTGTTTTGAAAGGAAAAATCCGTAAAACAACTATATCATTAATTAATCATGATGCATCCATAACTGTTTACATTGGGATGATAAAACATAATTAATACTTTCTAAAATGATTTATTTTGCATAAAAACCTCTATTAAAACCTGTCAAATCAATTGCATCGCACCCTTTGAACCTCCCTTAGTGATGTGTATTGTCTTTTGTTTATGCGATATGCGATTTCGCGAAATCGCAATACCACAATATCGCAATATCGCAGTATCGCAATATCGGAGTTTCGTTAAGCATTGCTTAAAGTTTGGCAGTGCAAATCTGGGACATGCGATTTATTATGTCGCTTGCGAAATTTCAAATCGGAGATCACAAAATCGGGATTTCGCTGATTTATTTTTTTAACTTAAGAAAAGATTTGTGTGAAATTGCGATTTGCGATAAAGATGTTTTTATTTAAAAATCTTTGATGTTTTTTGGAGTTTGATTTGTATTAAAAGACAAAAATACTTTCATAAAAAGGGTCCCTATTTTTATTTATCAAAGGTCAAAATAATTAGTTAAAAATAAAAATGGGGGGGTTGTTGCATAGCACAAAAATTGGCGATTCACTTGGGAGAACCAGATATCTCTAATTGGTTTATTTTGACATTTCTAAACTTAAAAAAAAAAAGAAAATATATAAGAATAAAAATAATATGATTCATGAATTAAATAATATTTTTTCAGAATATAATCTATTTACCTATCTCATTTCTTCTAAATTAAATCCTTCAGTGATAATATATAGGTATCTATATCAGTCAGTACTTAGATTTAAAAATATAAAGTAGGTTTTCTCTAAAATTGGTTTCATATACGTTTACTCATTTATCACAGATAGAGCCACTGTTGCTAGCAGGCATTTATAGCCTCGACAGGGTTATCTTTTAACCAATAATGATTCATGGTCCCATCCAAATTTGATTTCTTATTTTAAAAATATAATTATGACATATCATTTAACTTTATTTTTCTTGATACATTTCAAAAATCATTGTCCGGGTTTGGTAGCCTGATAATGACAATGTCATTCATTGATAGTAATTTAGATTAAACAAGTTGGCTCGTGATGAGACCCCTTGTCTATTGATTTTTATAATCATATAGCCATTACCCTGTTACAGTTTGCAGTTTTGGTAATATCAGTCTACATTATTTCTCTATGATCATGATAAAAAAGCTCGTGATGAGACTTATTTTCTTTTGAATTTATTCATTGTATATATTTCTTTCTTTCTTTTTTCTTTTTTTATATTTCTAAAGAAGAAATTTTATCAGATGGAATAAATCATTAGCTCGTTTAAGAGTTATGGATGATAATTGTAGAGTTGGTAGATACCTTTTTGTAGAGAGTCTTTGCTAAGCTAAAAATTTCCTTTTCTGACTAATACATAATAACTATATTTTATGATATCTAGAGTCTTTTTCAGAAAGAAAATACCTTCAATAATTTCAATTTGTCTAAAAAAATAAATTTTATTCATTTCTCATAATTATAGTCATATTTCTCTTTAATTATTTATGGAAGCAAAAGATCAAAATAATTTATCAGAAATTTTGAAAATTTGAACAAACCAATGATGATTCTATTTACAACTTTTATTTTCCTAAAGAAAAAATAAAATTTAAAAGCTTGATTTTCTAAGAGAAATGTTTTTTTAGATTTTGACCATTTACAGGCAAGGAATATTTTCTACCTAATAAGTCTTGCAGAAAAAAGGTAGATAAGCCTATGTTTTCGATGATTTGAAATGGACCAAGCCATAATCTTTGGAATTTGGTATGCTTACCTTTTTCCTCATATGCCTTATCCCATTTTAAAACAAGATCTCCTATTTCAAAAAAAATTGAACTGGTGGATGATGTATCAAATGAGGTTTTCACTATTTGTTGATGATGAATGTATAGCCTTAGCTTTTTCTCTTTGTTCTTCCATTTTAATAATTTGATCTTGTCTAAGTTGAAGGGAAGATGAAGGATTTTCATCAATAAACTGCACTAAAGTCAATGATGGTATTTTTACGTTTGTGGGTAGAATTTCTTCTTTCCCATAAACTAACATAAATGGAGAAGTACCTATTGATGCTTTCTGGGTGATTCTATCTGCCCAAAGAGAAAATAATAGTGCTTTGTGCCAATTTTTATGATTTTGTTCTACAGTTCGTTTGATGATCCTGATGAGGTTTTTATTTGTGGATTCAGCTAATCCATTACCTTGTACATAATAATTAGTTGAGTATTTTAATTTAAAACCTCTTTTCAGAGAGAATTCTATCATGGCATTTCCAGAAAAGTTAGTTGTATTATCAAATATCAAAGCTGATGGGAGACCAAACCTGGTGATTATGAACTGATCAATAAAATCTGTAATACTTTGCGTATTAACCACCTTTAATGGAATAGATTCTACCCACTTTTTGAAATAATATGTCGCAGCTAGAATATACCTATACTGTTTTGAAGAGTTAGGAGTTATTTCACCTATAATATCTAACCCCCATTGTTCAAATGATTGTTGGATATTTATTGGTTGTAATGGAAATGTTGCTTTTCTCTCTCTTCCTGCTGCAGTTTGACACACTTTGCATTTTCTTGCATATTCATGTGCACTTTTAAATAGAGTTGGCCAATAATAGCCAACATGAAATATTTTATGAGCTGTGGTGTCTCCTCCGAAATGACCTCCAGCTAGTCCATTATGTAATTCCTGCATCAATTTTTCAGCTTCAGTTTTTTCTAAACATCTTAATAATATAGAACCATTATTCCTTCTAAATAACACATCATCTATGAGTTGATATTGATTTTCTTTAAGTCTCAGAGCATGCTTTGCTGTGTAATTGAGATATAATGGAGCATATCCATTTTTCAAGAAAAATTTTAGATCAGCATATTGTGATTGAGAATCATTTAGGCTTACCTCGGATAGTAGTATTTCATTTGATTGATCTTCTTCTGTTGATGCATGAGAAGCTCCAGTTAACATCCTGCAAAGACCTTGTCCTTTAACAATTTTAGCAGGGTGTATCTCTAAATCATATTCTTGAAGTGCGGTAACCCAATTTTCTCTCTTCTCTCCTACTTCTCGTTGGATTAATAATTGACTTACTGCTGAGTAAGGTACTATTAATTTAGTATGTGTCTTTAGGATAAAGGGTCTAAAATGTTTCAAATCTTTAAATACAACATAAGCTTGTTTTTCCACAGTTGAATACTTCAATTTAGCACCTTGTAGGTTGGAACTAAAAAACGCAATTGGTGCTTCGATGTTTTGATCATTTAAATGTGTTATAACTGCAGCGTTTGATATGTCGAAAGAAAATGTGTATAATATAAATGATTTAAGAAAATCAGGAGTTCTTAAAGAGGGGGCTTCTATGATGGCTTTATTAATCAACTCAAAATAATTTCTCTCTTATTTTCCCCATTTGAAGATTGAATTTTTCTTGATCATTGATTGCAGGGGTAAAATTATTTGAGAAAAATTGGGAACAAATATTTTTACAAAATCAATTTGTCCTAAAAATGATTGCATTTTTTTTTTATTATGTGGTAAAGGGATTTTTTCAATTTCTTGAATTCTATCAGGGTCAATGTGGATTCAATTTTTGGAAACAATGAACCCTAATAATTTACCTTCTGATAAGGGGAAATAACATTTTTTTGGATTCAAGGAAATACCAAATTTTCTACATCTTTCAAAAATGTGTTTTAAGTGATTAACATGATTTATTTTATGCTTAGAGTAAACAATGATGTCATCTAAGTATATAAAAACTGAGCTATTGATTAGTCCTCTGAAAGCTATATTCATAACACGTTGAAACGTAACACCAGCATTAATTAACCCAAAAGGAATTTTTTGATATGCGTATGTTCCCCACTTTGTCTAGAATGTTGTCTTTAATCTATCATCCAGATGTACCATAATCTGATTATATCCTTCAAATCCATTGAGGAAAGACATTAATTGAGATCCTGCAACTGCCTGTAACATTTGTTCCATAGTAGGCAAGGGAAAATTATCTTTTTGTCAAGCTTTATTCAAATTTCTAAAGTCTAGGCAAATCCTAATGTCTCCATTCTTTTTCCTAACTAGAACCATGTTTGACACCCATTTTGAATGCCTAACAGGAAAAATGACTTTGGCTTTGAGCATTTTATTTAACTCACATTTAATTTGACTTTCTAAATTTGGGTGGATTTTTCTAAGTTTTTGTTGCACATGCTTATCATCTGGGGTCATAGGTATGGTGTGTTGAATTATGGAAGTATCATATGTTTTAAAATCTGAATAATCCCATGCAAATATATCTTTTTATGTTTTCAATAACTTAATGAATGACATCCTTTCTTCAGGTTCTAATCCAAGACCTAAGTTGATATTCTAAGGTTTTTCTAATGTACCAAGATTAATCAATTCAAATTTTAGAGTAGAACTCTGTGTTTTTGAATTGGTAGTCTTCTTAAATATATCTTTCAAATCATAGAGATCTTCCATTTTGACTACAGATTTAGGAATTGGATTTGAATTTTGTTTATCTTCAATCTATGAATCATGTTCATGCTCGTCTATAATTTGACCTTCATAAGCTCTGTCTGATGTAAGAAAGTCTATTATATCTGCATCATTGTTAAATAATCTCCATTTTTTTATATTGTCAGGAATGGAGGACCTAAAAATTAAATCAATTGAGAATCTGTCTAGGCTAAATTCTTCAGATGGTATAAGTCTAGATGCTACATTAGCAAGTAAATCGGAACTTGCATTTTGTAATCTAGGAATTGTGGAGATATTAAATGCAGTAAAATGAGAAGTAAGATTCTGAGCTAAAGTTTGATAATGTTTTAAATGTCTAGAAATACAATGAATTTTATTTTTGACTTGTCTAACAATTATTTCAGAATCTCCATATACTTGCAAATATTTAACATTCAATCCAATAGCTTTATATAGGCCTTGTATCAATGCTTCATATTCGGCGGTATTATTAGTGATTGAAATTCAAGTCTACAAGCTAGCATTGTTTTCTCTCCTTGTGGATTGATTAAAATGCAACTTTCTCCTGCACCATCTTCTGATTTTGAACCATCAAAGTATAGAGTCCAAAATAAAGTTTTTTTTGGAATCTGATCGCTGAGATTAACACATCTAGAAGTATCTATTTGAGAAAAGTTTTCAATTTTAGAAATAGCAGTGTTTATTGGAAAAGGTGAAACTTGAGCATTGAATGATCCAAGAAATGATTCAGCTGAATAATTTCCTATAATGTTATTAGTGAAAGCTACAGGCTCGTTTGTTCCTTCTAGTTCAGTAACTGTATGTTTCATGAATTTCTCACGTTCAATTCTAATTTGATTTGGTTTACCATTATATGGTAACCACATGTGCGAAAAATCAGTAACAAAATATCCATGTAACTTTTCAGACCAATATCTGCTTAGAATAAGACCATAAACTTCAGGCATGTCTGCAACCAAAATATCAATTACTTGTAGTACCTTTGGATTGGATGATAATATAATGGATACTAACAGCATTTCTCCAATGACTTATACCTTTGTTCTATCCAATTGAACTATATGTACATCATATTTTTGAGGAGTGATGTTCAACTTTGTACATATCGTTCTTGGCATAATGTTTGAAGAAGCTCCTGAATCAATAATACAATTATGAACATTTTTGTTAAAAATCTCATAAGTCAAAAGTAAAGGAGGAGTGTGTGAAATATATCTATCACCAATTAAAACCAGATCATTGGGATTTACCTTGTTTGCAGATGATGGAGGCTTCCCTATATCTTTATAAGCGTGTACTATAACTAGTGGTTGTATAGGTTCTATGGGGATTGCCTTGAGTTCTCTAAGAAAACAATTTTGTTGTTGCTTGAGTTTGGTCATTTCGTTTAATGAAATATTTTATTTGATATTGTTCATATCTTCGACTATATTATATTCCATTGTATCTCAAACTATCAAAGTTTTAGAATTTGTATTAGGATCTAGTGGAATAAAATCTGTCTGAACAGTTTTATATTTTTTGATCGCTGTTTTCTCCTTGGTGGGGAGAGTTTTCTATTTTTTATTTGATATAGTTGAATCAGAAGAAGTTTTACTTCTTGTAGATACAAGCATAGCTTCCCTTTCTTCTTCTGAAGGACGAATAAAATCCCATAACCCATTCAATTTGACTTCTTCCTCAGACTCTGATTCTCATTCAAATGGCGAGGGATCTTCAGTATCTTGATCAGATTCAGCATTTGAAATAACATTTGGAGGATGAGATGTTGAATAAGGGTTTTTCTTAAATAGGCAAAATGATTTCTTAGGAACTGAAGTTTCAGCAACATGTTTCTTTATTTCAATCATATCATTTGACATAGTCTTGAATACTTTTTTAAGACCTTAAAAATCAAATGGATCTTTCGAGTCTTTCTTTTTAGAATCTTGTCTAAATGTCACTTTCTGGGATTTCTTGTCTTCTATCTCTGAACGTTTTTCTAATGCTAAAACTCTTTTGTCTATAGTGAGAGTTTCTTTCATGTTATCTAAAAGGGTAGCTTTACCAGCTCTATCCACAAAAATAGCTATATTAGAAGGTAAAGAAGAAATATACCATTCTATTTGTACATCAACAACAGGTTTGGAAGTAGTTGGAATTTTGTTTAATAACTTGTTAAATCTGGAGTTGAAATCTTTGATCCTTTCCCCTAAATTTGTTTTAAGAATGGAAAGAGTGTTAATCAAGGATGAAATAGTTCTATCATCTCCAAATTTTGCAAGGAAAACTTGCTCGGAAGTTGCCCAATCAGTGATAGATCCTGCTGGAAGTGAAAAATACCAGGATCCTAAAGATCCTTGTAAACAATAGGGAAACAATATAACTACAATATCTTCATGAGAAATTCCATTAAGATTCATGGCCAACATAAAATTATTGATGTGTTCTTCATAAGGAAGACCATCATCAGGATTATATTTAGGTAACCATTTTTCTAGATGATCTGGAAGAGGATTTTGATTTGCTATCAATACAGCAACAGGATTCGTCCAAGGTTGAGTGGCCATAACTGGATTAGAAGTTTTTGAAGATACCAAAGTAAATCCATAAGTATGGGGAATGAATGAAGAACTTACAACTGGAATAGTACTACTTGTAACAGCACTGATTGTTTGAGTAGAGAAAATGGAAGACTGAGAAAATGGAGATTGAGAAAGAGGATGTGAAGAAGTAACTGAAGGGAAATTTGATGTAACTTCACTTGTGTCTGACTTAGATATGGTTCTAGGAACCTTTTTGCGAAATGATTCAATTGGAAATTCAAAAGGTGGAATTCCAAGTTTCTCACTTCTAGATCTAGTTAATATATCAGTTTCTCTAAATAGAGAATTAACACTTTCCTCAGAAGCTTATGGGTTAACAGGCTTTTCAGCAGAAATAGATCTTCCTTCTAATTTCTGAATTAATGACTGAACTTTGGGAGATTCAGGAGCAGATTCTGAAGCAGATAATTGATGAAATATTTGAGGAGATGACAGGGAGGTTTATACAATTTCCGATTTCTGAGTTGGTGATTTAAAATCTGATTGGGAAGTTGTAGGATGCTTTTCGGGAGATCGACTCTTATGAGGGCTTCTATTTTGAGGTTTAGATTTATGTCCCATTCATAGTCGGCCCTCCTTCTAGTGCTGAAAATGTTGAGGCCTCAGAAATCTGTGGCAACAACAAGGGGGATAACAACAATATAACTACATAGTCTTGAATACTTTTTGAAGACCTTAAAGATCAAATGGATCTTTCAAGTCTTTCTTTTTAGAATCTTGTCTAAATGTCACTTTCTGGGATTTCTTGTCTTCTATCTCTGAACGTTTTTCTAATGCTAAAACTCTTTTGTCTATAGCGAGAGCTTATTTCATGTTATCTAAAAGGGTAGCTTTACCAGCTCTATCCACAAAAATAGCTATATTAGAAGGTAAAGAAGAAATATACCATTCTATTTGTACATCAACAACAGGTTTGGAAGTAGTTGGAATTTTGTTTAATAACTTATTAAACCTGGAGTTGAAATATTTGATCCTTTCCCCTAAATTTTTTTTAAGAATGGAAAGAGCGTTAATAAAGGATGAAATAGTTCTATCATCTCCAAATTTTGCAAGGAAAACTTGCTCGGAAGTTGCCCAATCAGTGATAGATCCTGCTGGAAGTGAAAAATACTAGGATCCTAAAGATCCTTGTAAACAATAGGGAAACAATATAACTACAATATCTTCATGAGAAATTCCATTAAGATTCATGGCCAACATAAAATTATTGATGTGTTCTTCACAAGGAAGACCATCATCAGGATTATATTTAGGTAACCATTTTTCTAGATGATCTGGAAGAGGATTTTGATTTGCTATCAATACAGCACCAGGATTCATCCAAGGTTGAGTGGCCATAACTGGATTAGAAGTTTGTGAAGATACCAAAGTAAATCCATAAGTATAGGGAATGAATGAAGAACTTACAACTGGAACATTACTACTTGTAACAGCACTGATTGTTTGAGTAGAGAAAATGGAAGACTGAGAAAATGGAGATTGAGAAAGAGGATGTGAAGAAGTAACTGAAGGGAAATTTGATGTAACTTCACTTGTGTCTGACTTAGATCTGGTTCTAGGAACCTTTTTGCGAAATGATTCAATTGGAAATTCAAAAGGTGGAATTCCAAGTTTCTCACTTCTAGATCTAGTTAATATATCAGTTTCTCTAAATAGAGAAGTAACACTTTCCTCAGAAGCTTATGGGTTAACAGGCTTTTCAGCAGAAATAGATCTTCCTTCTAATTTCTGAATTAATGACTGAACTTTGGGAGATTCAGGAGCAGATTCTGAAGCAGATAATTGATGAAATATTTGAGGAGATGACGGGGAGGTTTATACAATTTCCGATTTTTGAGTTGGTGATTTAAAATCTGATTGGGAAGTTGTAGGATGCTTTTCGGGAGATCGAATATTATGATGGCTTCTATTTTGAGGTTTATATTTATGTCCCATTCATAGTCGGCCCAACTTCTAGTGCTGAAAATTTTGAGGCCTCATAAATCTGTGGCAACAACAAGGGGGGTAACCAACCGGTCCGACCCTTAAGACAATTCATTTTCCATTTGGGATAGTGGCTCCGACTGGATATAATGGGACCAGTTTCCCAGAGTTGGGTTTTTGTTTGATTGTTGGGTTTCTCTCAAGGGATTTTACATGAAGAATTCCTAAAAACTAAAACAAATTTATTCTAACATGTAAAACTTGAAATTGAAACTAATTTAATATAACCCGGGATAATATTATTTTAATGCGATCTAAAATGATATCTATTCAATCTGTGATGATTAAGATCATCACAGATTTAATAGAATTATTACTTTGTAATATAATTCTCTTGAAAAACAATTAATCAAAATAAAATGAGAAAAATATCGCATATAAATGATGATGATATAAAAAAAAATCAATTCCTATGTTTATATTGTACAGTAGTGCAACTGATATTTCAGACAAAAACAATTGATTTCATATATCATTCATGAAAGCTAGATTCATCAATAATATTCAAAATAGAAATAGCATACATGATAATAGTACCAGATGTGTACCATCTTGTTCATCTGATCAATGATAGTAGGCCACATTCAACTCATACATCAGTAATTCTTTCAAAGAATACATAAGTGTATCAACAGTGATCAACAAAATGATATGTAACTGAAATGGTTGTGTTCCATTTTTTCATCAATACATCCACAAACTTACTTACAATTAAGAATTCTTTGTGAATGTTCTCAATAAAATTTTGGACCCTTCTCTAAATGCATGAGAAGGGTTTAAATACTATGCTAATTATCTACAAAAAGTTTATACAAAATATCTTATGAGGTGGTTTCAAACAACCTTCCTCATCTTTAGTATCTATTTGCTAAAAATTGAAAACAAACTAACTAATAATCATGCTGGATGACAAGATACTGCCAGTTGTGATTTTTTCTCACAAACTTCGGACATCGGCTGAACTTGTGGAGGTTTGTCGGATTCTATCTTCATTTGTGCAGCAAATATAGCATCCAGTAAAAGCGGTTGTATTCTCTGTATGGAGTTCAGAAAGTAGTTTAGTGTCATGATATGATTGTGTGATTTGAACAATAGCTGCCAGTATGCTTCCTAATCAGTTTTCTTTAGTTGTAAAAGTGTTTCTTCCTTGAGTTTACCAGCTTTTTTCCAACTTTGTTCTAAATATTTGATATCAGGAAGATATTTGAAATTTCCTTCTCTAATGAGCTCGGAAGTATGTAATATATGGTTAATCATTTTAACCATATTCTCTGATATAACTACTGCTTTGGCTATGGCTAATTCTGCTTGTTTCATTCATGCATCCCAATCTCTAAAAAGTTTGAAAGTCTCCTTGATCTTTGGGAGATCTGACTTCTTCCCTTCTTCTGTATCTTGCCATTCAATATAATTAGAGATTTTGATATTAAGTTCTTTGAACTCAATCCTTTGATCAATGACTGTGTTTGTTAATTGTTCACTGATTTCTAGATGTGGAATTATGTTTGACATTTTGTACAGCAAACAGATTTTGTTGTTTTGAGAGTAAGGCACTTAATGTCGATGCTTCTTTTATGAATTCCTCTATAGTAGGAATTCCTTCATATTTGGTAAAATCTTCTCTCAACTATTCAATCAATGAATTTTTTCTAGATAAGTCATTTTCATGACTTATCTTAAGCATTTCCATCTCTTGTTGTACTCTGAGAAGTTGATGTTCCACTTTCTGACTTGAACTCTTTCTTTCTTCATCTAGTTGTTGTTGTAATCCATGATTTTGACATTCTTTTCTTGGATCAAAATAGATACTTCTGCTGCCTTATCAATTTTCGCAGTGGTGTATGCACCAGCGAATTGAGATAGCAGAGTTAAATTTTCAATCAAATTTGATGGAGTATCTTTCCATACTACTTCCATAACTTCATTCCCCGGGGGTGTTCCAATTCTTCTTCTTTTTCTCTGTTTTCTCACTAAAACCTTATGAATATGGCTATAGAACACATCTAGTGGGGTAATATCAGTCACCTTGAGGATAATCTCATCAGTCAGATCTATAGGAATTATTTCCGTTTCTTGGGAGATTATCTTAGGAGGTTCAATCATTTCCTTTATTGAAACTATTTGTTGCTGAGGAGTCTGTAATTATGTATTCTTCTATGATGATGATGCCTCTGGAGTATTTGTGAATGTATTGCTGAACGAAGTACATATTTTATCTAATTCACTTTGATTTGTGAATTTAATTGTTCTGCTCTAATTTCTTGAATTGCTTTAATCGTATGACTTGTAATCAAAACATCCTATTGAATCCATCTGAGTATCTATTCTCTGAATTCATTGAATCTTTGTGTTTCTTCTAGATTCAAGTTCAATTTTACAAAATTTAGGATTTCTTCACAAAATTTAGGATTTCTTCCAAAGTCCCAGCAGACTGAAAAATACCTTCAAATATGTCATTAGTGTGCACAATAGGTTTCAATTTGACTGACAAAGTGAAATTGTAAGCAACCTTTTCTGGGTTGAACTGTCTAGAGGGTAAAACGGAGAGTTTTAACAACTCAATATTCTGACATTATTTCAATGCGTGATTAAAATTGCTGAGTGCAAATGAACCACATGAAATTGGAAAACTTGGCCACAAAGAATTTTTACTGTCTTTCAAAGCTTTAGTGAGTCCATTACCAACTGTTTGGTAAGCGACTTCTCTTGCCATCAACTTGTTTGAAACATATAATGGAAGAATATGTGGGGGAGCAGAGCTTCCAAAAACTCTAATATAGGAAAATTATTCTTCAAAAAAACTCCCACCTATCATTTGAAGGTCAGCAAGGGTTTCCTTAGTGAATCTAGGGCTTATTGTGTCATACATAAATTGGTGTAGCGGAAATACAACTCCATAGCGTAGCCTATGAAAATGTGGTGCATAATTATGTTCCCATATCTCTTTATGGCTCAAATGTATCAGAGTAGGGTCTTCAGGGGTCCATTTCCATCCCATAATTGGAAAGTTGGTAGAAAAACAGATGGCATAAAAAATATATGCACTTCATATAAAACTAGGGAATGGATTTGGAGGAAGAAGTTATGGTTTGGTGATATTCATTGATTGCCTTAACTAGATTATCTGAAAGGATAGTTTCCCAATTCATTATGAGGGAATTAACAAAAGAGTCAATTAGGGGAAGCCAATTTATGGAGAACTTGGTATTATCAGGTAAACCATATAATCTAGATAACATTTCTGCTGCAAAGTTATAAGGGTTTGCTAATGACGCGATAGGATACATACTAGTTTTCTCATATTTTTACTTGTTGTCTAATTTCATCCAACCTTGAATTGCCTTGAATGGGTCTTGGTTCTTCTCAGCAAACTTTGCAACAAACTGATTGTTGTAGGTATCTTGCAGGTTGGGTAGCTTATACATGATATTTAGATCTTCAGGTTTGAAAGAACCTATAATCTCATCCTTGCAAGTTCTTAATTGTCTGGCTTTGATCACTGATTTATCAAGCACCCATCAAATCATGTCGGTATATGGAAGAAGAGTGGCCCTCACTGCTATTCTATGGAGGAAAGAACATGTAATATCTTTGAATTGCAAGTCTGAAGGTGTTGCATCATCGGCAGTCACCACAACTTCGACTACTTATGGATCTTCGTCTTCAAGTATAGTGTAAATAAATTGCCATTTAGTAGCTCCCCCATTAGCAGTGTAGACAGTATTAGAGACTACATGTGCCATTCTTGTTTGTTCAAATTCTGCAATAATCTGTTTGTCATGCTTCTGAATAACTTTGAGGATGGACATATCTTTGAAAGGAAATCCCTATTAAAGACAGAGTAAATGATCAAATGATGGAAGATCTATTGAAATGATCTGTTTTGAAAGGAAAATTTCGTAAAACAACTATATCATTAATTAATCATGATGCATCCATAACTGTTTACATTGGGATGATAAAACAAAATTAATACTTTCTGACATGATTTATTTTGCATAAAAACCTCTATTAAAACCTGTCAAATCAATCGCATCGCGAAATCGATATGTGATGTGTATTGTATTTTGTTTATGCGATATGTGATTTCACGAAATCGCAATATCACAATATCGCAGTATCGTAATATCGGAGTTTCATTAAGGATTTCTTAAAGTTTGGAAGCGTAAATCTGGGATATGCGATTTATTATGTCGCTTGCAAAATTTCTAATCAGTGATCGCAAAATCGGGATTTCGCTGATTTATTGTTTTAACTTAAGAAAATATTTGTGTGAAATTGCGATTTGCGATAAAGATGTTTTTATTTAAAAAGCTTTGATGTTTTTTGGAGTTTGATTTTTATTAAAAGACAAAAATACTTTGATAAAAAGGGACCCTATTCTTATTTATCAAAGGTCAAAATAATCAGTTAAAAATAAAAATGGGGGGTTGTTGCATAGCACAACAATTGGCGATTCACTTGGGAGAACCAGATATCTCTGATTGGTTTATTTTGACATTTCTAAACTTTCAAAACAAAGAAAAGATATAAGAATAAAAATAATATGATTCATGAATTAAACAGTATTTTTTCATAATATAATCTATTTACCTATCTCATATCTTCTAAATTAACTCCTTCAGTGATAATATATAGGTATCTATATCAGTTAGTACTTAGGTTTAAAAAGATAAAGTAGGTTTTCTCTAAAATTGGTTTCATAATTTTTTACTCATTTATCACAGATAGAGCCACTGTTGCCAGCAGGCGTTTATAGCCTCGACAGGGTTATCTTTTAACCAATAATGATTCATGATCCCATCCAAATTTCATTTCTTATTTTAAAAATATAATTATGACATATCATTTAACTTTCTTTTTCTTGATACATTTCCAAATTCATTGTCTAGGTTTGGTAACCTGATAATGACAA
The DNA here is from genome assembly GCA_034641835.2 of Pinus albicaulis. Taxonomy (NCBI): domain Eukaryota; kingdom Viridiplantae; phylum Streptophyta; class Pinopsida; order Pinales; family Pinaceae; genus Pinus; species Pinus albicaulis. Next base: position 581,411,290 of record CM076574.1, read on the forward strand.
TGTCATTCGCTGATAGTAATTTAGACTGAACAAGCTGGCTCGTGATGAGACCCCTTGTCTATTGATTTTTATAATCATATAGCTATTACCCTGTTATAGTATGCAGTTTTGGTAATATCAGTCTACCTTATTTCTCTATGATCATGATAAACAAGCTCGTGATGAGACTTATTTTCCTTTAAATTTGTTCATTGTGTGTGTGTGTGTGTGTGTGTGTGTATATATATATATATATTCTTAAGAAGAAATTTTATCAAATGGGATAAATCATTAGCTCGTTTAAGAGTTATGGATGATAATTGTAGAGTTGGTAGATACCTTTTTGTAGAGAATCTTTTCTGAGTTAAAAATTTCCTTTTTTGAATGATACATAATAACTATATTTTATGATATCTAGAGTCTTTTTTAGAAAGAAAATACCTTTAGTAATTTCAATTTGTCTAAAAAAATAAAGTTTATCCATTTCTCATAATTATAGACATCTTTCGTTTTACTTATTAATAGAAGCGAAAGATCAAAATAATTTATCAGAAATTTTAAAATTTGAACGAACCAATGATGATGCTATTTACAACTTTTATTTTCCTAAAGAAAAAATAAAATTTAAAAGCTTGATTTTCTAAGAGAAATATTTTTTTAGAATTTTACCATTTACAGGCAAGGAATCTTTTCTACCTAATAAGTCTTGCAGCAAAAAGATAGATAATCCTATTTTTTCGATGATTTGAAATGGACCAAGCCATAATCTTTGGAATTTGGTATGCTTACCTTTTTCCACATGTGCCTTATCCCATTTTAAAACAAGATCTCCTATTTCAAAAAAAATTGAACTGGCGGATGATGTGTCAAATGAGGTTTTCACTATTTGTTGATGATGAGCATGTATAGCCTTAGCTTTTTCTCTTTGTTCTTCCATTCTAAGAATTTTACCTTGTCTAAGTTGAAGGGAAGATGAAGGATTTTCATCAATAAACTGCACTAAAGTCAATGATGGTATTGTTATGTTTGTGGGTATAATTTCTTCTTTCCCATAAACTAACATAAATGGAGAAGTGCCTATTGATGCTTTCTGGGTGATTCTATCTGCCCAAAGAACAAATAATAGTGCTTTGTGCCAATTTTTATGATTTTTTTCTATAGTTCATTTGATGATCCTGATGAGGTTTTTATTTGTGGATTCAGCTAATCCATTACCTTGTGGATAATAGTTAGCTGAGTATTTTAATTTAAAACCTCTTTTCAAAGCGAATTCTATCATGGCATTTCCACAAAAGTAAGATGTATTATCAAATATCAAAGCTGATGGGAGACCAAACCTTGTGATTATGAACTGATCAATAAAATTTGTAATGCTTTGTGTATTAACCACCTTTAATGGAATATCTTCTACCCATTTTGTGAAATAATCTATCACAGTTAGAATATACCTGTGTTGTTTTGAAGAGTTAGGAGTTATTTCACCTATAATATCTAACCCCCATTGTTGAAATGGTTGTTGGATGTTTACTGGTTGTAATGGAAATGCTTCTTTTCTCTCTCTTCCTGATGCAGTTTGACATAATTTGCATTTTCTTGCGTATTCATGTGCATCTTTAAATAGAGTTGGCCAATAATAGCCAACACAAAATATTTTATGAGCTGGGGTGTCTCCTCCGAAATGACTTCCAGCTGGTCCATCATGTAATTCCTACATTACTTTTTTAGCTTCATTTTTTTCTAAACATCTTAATAATACAGAATCATAATTCCTTCTAAATAACACATCATATATGAGTTGATATTGATTTTCTTTATGTTAGTATGAATCTTAATTCCAAGCGTACGAAAAAATACCACTTTAGTTGCGCATAACAAACAACTCTAATAGCAGAGATGGCTGCTAATATCCTCAGATCTACAGTTAGGTGATCAAGATAAATGCTGCAAAAATCTAGATATATGCATTAGAAGACATTAAGCAGTAGAAAAAACAAGATTTACTCCATGCATCCAATAGACAAGAAAAGAATATTTCAAATGTATTTTGTATTAATGGCACCTGGGAGGAAAACACAAGAGGGTGTTCCCTATTCTCCTCAATGGGATGGGTTCTTGTAAGTCCTCAGCACTTCAGATCTAGAATTCCTCTCTCTTGATGGTGTAGAAAACCTAGACAAAAATAGTAGCAAAATATGACTATGATGGTGGATTAATAGTCAAACCAAAAGTATAGATCCAGAGTGTTCTTTAGGCAACAAAAGGTGGTAAATGAATGGGAAAACCCTTTTATTTATAACAAAATATTGAGTTAGTCTAGATATTGGTGCATAATTAAAATATTATTAACCAAATCAAGATCCAACTTTTATGGAATATTTTATTATATTTGTTTGAGGGAAAAGGAATTTGACTTGGGTCAAATCCCTTTATTTGTAAATAATAAATAAATAAATGATTTATTTATCATTTTAAGGATGTAGTTGAGTAATAATCAAATAAATAATGATTTATTTAATTATTTAAGGGTGATTTAGTCATATTTAACAAAGAATATTATTTAAATAAGGTTTAAATAACTATTCTTAGAAAATAATAAGATAAATAATGATTTATCTAATTAATTTCCTTGTTTTGGGTTAAATATAACCAGGAATATTAATTAAACTACTGTTTAACTAATTATTCCTTGAGGAAAATCAAGAAAATGTATATTTATTTAATATTTCCTCATGGGGTTTCCTATTTAGACCATAAACAACTTAATAAAGGTGGTTTACTAAGTTATTTTCATAGTGAAAGCAATTTTACTTGGGGTAAAATTGGTCTTACATAGTGTACTTGGGTTCATATAATGGTAATAGGTTAGATGACAAAAGGATGGTGTAACAAATTTCCCCCCAGCATGCAAGCGTTAGGAGCTAATCGTATGGCCAAAGTACGTTGTAAGAACTCAATCACTAGACATCGAAGGGGAAGTCAAAGAAAGAGAAGTATAAGGTAGACCAAAGTGCTAAAAGAAATAAACCCTGAAGGGACGATACTTACAAGTGCGACAAGTCTCTTTGATGAGTAAGTACCTATGCTATAGGCAGCGAGGGAGGCATACCTATGCCCACCGAGGCAAAGTACAAACAATAAGGTGTCCGGAAAACCACAAAACTAGCCAATATAGTACATGCTGGCATAAACATGAGCTAGATAAACAACACAATAATGAATCCCACATACATATTGTGTCTGGGATAATAGCCAGAACTTGTACAATAATATCTGAGTACATGAGGTATAAATGTGACCTATATGCCCCTGAATACAGGAAAGGGCTCTGAAAATCTGACTGATATATGCAAACAAAAAGCCGCTGCAAGCGGCTAAGGCTGACATCATCAAATGTATGGAGCTGCATCAAAGGCTGTGATGAAGAGGTCATCCGGGTATGTGGGGGGCTACCTGTAGGGCCACCCCCTCATGAGAGCTGAGACATCTCACACACACCCAGGCATCATTGATATCAACTATTGCATCACTAAACCATCAAGTATACGGATCTAGATCATGCTGAAAGGAGCTGGAGCTGAGAAAAAATCAAGTCAAAGGTAAATAAGGAGTCCCTTTGCCTGATCCGAAGCACCGAACAAGAGTGGAAGCTAGAACCAAGGTACACCTCCCTCTAGACCTGTCTTCTAGAATGAATGAGCTGATGTCAATGGAAGGAGTTCCGCCATAGGTGAGGAAATAAGGGATCCTCAACCAAGGCACGAGACAAAATAGTAGAGCGACTAACAGACTGACACCAATGATGATGGTGGAATTGGGGGTATTGAGTAGCGAACAGATGACTTCCCTTGTTAGAGCATAAAGGGCATGGATGACCTGGCAGCGACTGACACAATATCATGAGGGATAGGGGACAGGGGGATTGAAGGCTATAATGTGCGACACGAGAGAGGGACCAAGCATTGAAGGATGGATGACTATAATGGGACTCAAAGGGACTCGAGATAGACTCCATGAATGCAATGATGACTCAACTCGGATGCTCTAAACAAGGGTGACTCGATGGTGCTGCCACATAGAAAAAGGTCCAATGGGGACCATGAAAACATGAGTACAAGATGGTAACTCATGACGAAATTCGACATGAGTGTGGACAAGTATGAGGGAAAAGTGGTGCCCCTCAGTACGAGTGTTACAAGTAAAGAAATTTTATTTTGAGGAGGGGTGAAGTGACGCTTCTTGGAAAAAAAAATGTCTTGGTGAAGTATCAAATCACTAAAAACTAACAAATGCCCATTTTAGGGCTCAGTGAGGGCTTTCCAATGGTATAGACGGTTTGGTAAACGGGGCTACGGTTGGGTTGCAGCAGGCGAAAGAAAAAAGGGGGTTGCTCTTTTAATAAGGTGTTTTCCCTCCAAATTCACTCATTTGCATGTGGAGTTGTGGTGAATGTAGAGAGGAGAGAAGGCCCTAAATCTTGCAGGGATCGTAGCAGACAAATTGACCATTGGAATCAAGATCTGTCAGTTGCAGGTAAGAGGCCTAACCCTACTCTTTCTTTTTAGTGGATTAAAAGTTCATATTAGGTCCCTAGGGCTCAGGAACAAACCCCTGCTCCTCCTCATGGTTGGGTCGCACTTTTTGGGGCAAAAATTACAACCTGGGTAGCAGGTTTTGGGCAAAAAACTGCGACCTATCCCAAGTATGGGCCTGAAAAATGCAACCTATCAGGGAGGGGTTTTCTGGTGCTGTTTTTTGGCTGAGTACTGGGTTTTTATAATGAGATACAGTCTTTCCTATCTGTATTCTAACAAATATGATGGTTTTGTGCAGATATGGCAGAATTATAGGTCAACTGGAGAGAAAGAGACCTGGGCGCATTACGGTCAGAAATCCGGGAGGATCAGGGTGTCCGCAGTGCATTGGCCAGGTTTGAGGTTCTAAAGTTTGTGGAGAACCCTTTGATGAGAGCTAGAGAGCCCTTATTGGCCTGGACTGTCAGCTATTGGAACTTGAACCATGAGGTATTTATAGTGCAGGGGCATCAGATCGAGTTTACGGTCCAGGATATATATTTCCTAACTGGTCTCCCACCACTTGGGATGGTAGGGAATACTCAGCCGATATTACCGTGGGGGCAGAATATCGTAGAGTTTGTAGAGTGCCATTGTTGACCAGGTCTCCAAGTCAAGGGGACTCGAATACCCATCGGGGATTTGGAGAGGTTAGAGACCCGTGTTGTGGCCACAGCGGTGCTACGGATCTTGGGAAACCAGGCACTTCATCACATCACTAGAGGGCAGGTGATGTTGTTGGAGAGTGTTTTGAGTGGGACCTACTATGGGTGGGCCCAGATGATTTTGTTGTCATTGAAACGACACTTGTCGCTATCCAAGCGGCAAGTGAACCATGACTGTGCATATGGTACATTTTTGTGCTCGTTCTTCTTTGAGAAGATCTCGACACTTCAACCTCGCATACAGCTCCAAGATGGGGTATCGAGAGAGGCTAGGATGCGCCGGTGGGGGTGACTACTATGCATAAGAGGAGGTGGGGCGGTTGGATGGGTGTTCCGACCCGAGTTCTTTGCTCATTGGGACCAGATGCCACTCTATATAGACGACTATCCCTATAGTGGGATGAGTTATTATGGGGATCCGGATTTTCCACTACCACCTGGTCGGATATGGGCGCCTGATGGTAAGTGACAAATTGATAATATTTTATGTGTATGTAAAGGTCTAGAAAATTGCATGTGGTACTGATTATTTCACTTTTGGTATGCAGATACAACACCGGTAAAACCAGCCAGATATATGGGGTGACCTATAGTATCGGGGACCACACGAACCAGTGGAGCAAGGTCGTAGCAAAATAAGGATGCAGCAGCCCTCTTGGAGGATATCCATCATAGATGTGAGAGGCTTCTGACTGGTGTTTCAGAGCACAGCTGGCAGGACTTAGATGACCAATACATAGAGCCATGTATTGGTCTACCCTCTAAGTGGCAAGGGGTCGTGTGGTGCATGGAGATGGCCGGACAGGGTATGTGTGATCTATGAGCTGTGGGAGCAGAGCCACTGGCTCGAGATCCTCCAAATAGTGATTAGTGTGTAGGGGTAGGTGGTACCCCCAGTTTTGAGTTTTGTAACATGCTATGGGCATGTCATATGTATCAGAGTGGATGGACTGTAAAACATATTATATGACACATATTATGGATATGCATCGTTTTGATATTTTTATGTTATTATCTTGTGTTAAATGCGTGTGCTAAACTCCAATCTAGAATATTGTTTGCAATGTTATCTACATAGTGATTTTGTGCTCTAGGTACATGACTGAATGTAATGATTTCAAATTCACACATCAAAAGCTTCACTCGTAAATACCTTCTAAAAAGGATAGGATTATGCACACGATAGACACCATTTAATTGCATGACAAGAAGCAGGGAATCTAAATGAACATGAAGGTGGAGGATGCGATGTGAAAGGGCATCAGCTAATTAACCTCGTACTGCATCATATTTGACCTGGTTATTGGTAGCAGTACCAATGCATGCCCCATTCAAGAGAACAAGGGAGTGCAAGGGAGTAAAAATGGCCCAACTTACCGAGGCTAGATTCTTAGAGTAGCGGCTTGCACCATCAGCAAATCCGATATAAGGTGTGGACGGTAGGTCCATATGAAAGGTGCTACAAGAAAATAAATGGAAGGATGATGAACAATGCTGGAAACCTGAGCGCAAAGTAGAAATCGAACGCACTCCGCGGGAGGGAGTGTTATGGGTAAGATGTCTACTACTCACATGCCAATGGTAAGGTGGAGTGTGGGAGCTATCGGAGGTGTAACTTGTGCTGAGATTACAAAATTCACCATGGGCACGAGTGGTGCTATCTCGTTGGTGGGCGGGAAAGATGAAGTCAGGGGTGGACGTGGCTTCCATGATGTCATCATTACAATAGAAGATGGAGTGACTGGAGGAAGGGAGACCACATGACGCGGCAAAGCTACCTGACTCATCATCATGAGAAGAAAGGTTCACATGGGCATCATCACGGGGGATGATGGAAGAATAAGCAAATAAGGGATCTACTGATGTTGAGCCTAGGGTGATTGCTGAAGGGAGGTCAAGTGAAACAACAGGGGAAGATTCGAAGGGAGCTTCCACCCAAGGTCTCATGGATGATGAAAGGTAGAGGATGGTCGCCGTAGGCTCCTTCATTTCGACATCAGGGGGAGGAATGTCAATGGGAGCGAGTAAATCCTTAGTCTGGCCTGCAGCATACTGCTCAAGTACGGGAGACGTGGATTGGTTTTGTTCAATATCGTACTCCCAAACTACCTCTAACAAGGCATGGTAATGCGTAAGGCGGAGACAATGGTGAGAATAGTGGCCATGGAGATCACACAACGCACAAGGTTGGTTAGTGTGAATATTTTTAGGATTCTTGGCTACGATCGAGGAAGAAATAGGGGCTTCAGGGACCATAGACTCAGGGAACGCAACTTTAACCATGGGCTTGATACGGGTCAGTTTAGGACAATTATGGGTGGCATGGCCGATGACATCACACAAAGCACAGGGATTTGTGGGCAAGGGAGGTGTAGGGTATGTCAAGGTAGCCTTGTCCTTGGAGGCCCTCTTGCAAGCTTTTCCCTTCTTACCTGGAGCAGTCGCAACAAGAGGGGGTTCCTGTTGAGGTGGTTGAGGCACTGTTGCAACGGAAGAAGTCATGGGGACCAATTAAACCAGGGTCGAAGCAAGGTAAGGTTTGGGTTGACCTAGTGGGGTAGTGGTTGGAGGATCAAGGTACCAAACGGGAATCCCAAGGATCAAGTTAGGAAGAGAGAGGGTGATCATGATGGGTGCCGTATATATTCCTCATGAGGGAGCTAGGAACAGTATCTAACCAGAGGGGTAATGGCCAGGTGGGATAGCTCCTAAATGGTTAAGGCCTAGAGGAACCGTTCCAGGAGGGTAAGGAGGCTCATGAGTACCAGTTAAAGGGCCAAGAGGAGGAGGTCCAGAAGGTTGAATCGAAGGGCTAGGAGAAGGCTGCAGAGGGAAAGGAGGCTGCTGACTAGCCGAGGCGGGCCGCTTGAGGGAAGTCTGAGATGATTGCATCATGCAAACATTCGATGAGTTGGGATCAAATATAGGAGGAGGAATACTAGGGAATGTACCAAGTAGTGAGGAATCTTTGTAAACACTGGGTGAAACACTGGTCAAAGGATCGACGGTTTTCTTGTTGGCCACCGAAGAGATAGTGGACTTAGGGGAGGTCTAAGACTTTAGTTCGTAATATGTTAACTGGTCAATGGTGACTATCTTTCTATTATGAGGGAAGGACATATTGCGATGGACTGTAGAAGGGACAACAGACATCACATAAGTGTAGCTACGACCCAATAGAATGTTGTAATCTAAGGGGGCATCTATGACTTATACGTCAATGCAAACAGTCTTGCCCGCAAGAGTAATAGGACAATTGCGGAATAATCCAATGGGCATGGAGGCGTGGCCATCCCATGCTTGGAGAGTGATCATGGAAGAAGCCAACTCAGGTGATCTGAGTTGCTTCCAAACCGAAGCGAACATCACGCAGGTGGATGCCGCCTCATCAATAATGCACCGGGAAACGTTAGCATTATGGATCTTGACTGGGATTTGGAAGGCCACGGAAGCAGGAAGAGGAGGATGTTTTAACCGGTCAACATCAAAGACAATCAATCGATCGTCAGAAGGATCTATAGCGCCCATGATAGATATTAGAGATTTTCGTTGTGAAGGGCACGACTGGAGGAGTTCCAACATTGAAATGGCAGCAGGGGATTGTGCCAAATCATCGACTATGCTATACGAATGGTCAGCTTTTCCAGAAGCAGCATTTCGGTGCAATGGTCCCTTAGAGATCTTGGTATGAACCTCTGCCCTAGGCTGAGGAATCTGCAAGGGACCCTTAGGTGTCGAAAGAGGCTCTGTAGAGACCGAAGGAGGTGGCTCGGGGATAGACGTAGCAGGAGGATTTTTGTACTAACGGGACCGAGTGCAAAGATTGATGTCTACAGTTAAAGGTTGATCAGAGTTCATCATGAGAATTTGGTAATCAGGGGTAGTAGACAGAAGAGGTTGAGTGGACACCTAACCTTCAGGTGGTTGGGTAGCCACAAATCCTTGCTAAGGGAAAGGATTAGTAAACACAGCCGGCTGGCTAGGCGTAGCATTGGGAGGGACGGAAGGGGAGGCTTTTTGTCCTTGCAATGTTGCTTGAGACTCCCATAGTTGTCGCATCTGTGGAAAAAAAGGACAATCATGTGTGTAATGGTCATGAACACTACAACGAGAACAAGGCTTATCCATGTGAACAGGCCTGTTCTGCTTGGGCTGAGTGCCCTGTTGCTGGTTCGTAGTGTTAGGAGCACTACCTTGATTAGTTTCAAGATTACCAGGGACAACTTGATTTTGAGTGCCTTTCCTCTTCGTTTTTGAGGGAAGAGGATAAGTAGCGCCCTGTTGTGCATGCACCTGCCCCCGAGGGGGTGGTGGTTGCTGTTGTGGAGGTTGAGAAGGAAAGGGAGGAGGAGGTGCTAATGCTAGGGGAGCTAGAGCACCAAGATGTGGCTACGGATAACAAGGATGTTGGGTAACTGTGTGGTAAATAAGAGGTTGGGCAAGAAGAAGAGGCATGCCATATCCTAGATACGTGCTGCCGAGAGGGGAAAAAATGCAGGAGGTGCTGGCCCCCTCCTAAGGAAAACCAGAGCCCATGGGAGGTTGAGCAATGATGACAACACAAACACGGCACAAAGGAAAAAGTGACCGAAAAGGGCAGGAAGGTGCAAGATCAACTGATTATAATGTCGAAACAAGGGCAGGGAGATGCAGGATCAATTGATTTCATTGTTTTTAGAGTCTTTGCTTGGCGGTGTTAACCAAGCCCTTTTTCTCTTAGGGTGTGTGTGAAAAAGTGTGTAAATTTTAATTTTTAAACCCATACTTTTGTAGAGAAAAATAAAAAGTGTGTTTTATATCTGTAAATAAACCTGCAAATGACAGTATATAGGCTTGCAAAAACAAAAAATAAACAGCTAATAATGCAATAATCTAAACCCAAGGAGGCGGGTCTCTCTACAAATAGTCTATAGGTGAGTAAAAAACTAATCAAAACACACTAAAAAAGATAATATATCTAAGGTCAAGAGGGACAAGCATCTAAAAGACAAAATCTGTTGGAAAGAGGTGCAAAAAACAGCAACAAATCAGAGGAAAAATTGTTGTAAAAAAGGTGGCAAAAGGCTATCTCCTGAAGGGAAATGGAGTGAACCCTAGAGGAAAACCCAAAAAAAGCTAGATGAGGTGATTTGGATGGATAAAAAGCCAATCTGAAGCGGATCTGAAGGTGAGGTATCAGATCTGAAAAATGGCTAAAGACTCTAAAATTTCAGACAACCTGCAACAGCAAAAACTCTTCCACAAACAATGGAGAGTACTAAAGCCCTAGGAGGCTAGGTTCCTACTTAGTTGAGAGAAAAAGAACAAGTATAGGTCCAAAATGGGTGGAGACGGAGGTTAGAAAACCCTAAACAGAGGCTCAGACAAACCCAGAAACTTTCAGAAAAATCCCTGCAAAAAGTCTAGGTCGCAGTTTCTAACCTGTTTTCAGCAGAGGTCGCAGTTTTTGGGCTGAAAAGTGTGTCCTGAGGGTCCAAGTCATAGGTTTTGGGCCAAAAAGTGTGACCTGCACTTCTGGCACTCTCGGCAGTAGGTTTCAGAAAAGGTTGTCGTCTCAGCTGCAGCTGATGTCTGTCACCTGTGCAATAGGTCCGAAAACACACGGAAGTCAAAATTTTTATCATTTTTTGGGTTTTATAGGTTAATAACAACATCAAGAAAAGAAAAAAAAAGGGGATGAAGAGAAATCCTAGGGTTTGAAGCAGCTGGATATGCAAGGATTATAAAAACGACAGCGGTCGTAATCGTAAACCTGTGTGGAGTCACCGGTTGTTAGTATGAATCTTAATTCCAAGCGTACAAAAAAAGACCACTTTAGCTGCTCATAACAAACAGCCCTAACAGTAGAGATGGCTGCTAATATCCTCATATCTGCAGTTAGGTGATCAAGATAAATGCTGCAAAAATCTAGATCTATGCATTAGAAGACATTAAGCAGTAGAAAAAACAAGATTTACTCCATGCATCCAATAGACAAGACAAGAATATATCAAATGTATTTTGTATTAATGGCACCTGGGAGGAAAACACAAGAGGGTGTTCCATGTTCTCCTCAATGGGATGGGTTCTTGTAAGTCCTCGGCACTTCAGATCTAGAATTCCTCTCTCTTGATGGTGTAGAAAACCTAGACAAAAATAGTAGCAAAATATGACTATGATGGTGGATCAATAGTCGGACCAAAAGTATAGATCCAGAGTGATATTTACGCAACAAAAGGTGGTAAATTAATGGGAAAACCCTTCTATTTATAACAAAATATTGAGTTAGTCTCAAAGCATGCTTTTCTGTGTAATTGAGATATAATGGAGCATATGCATTTTTCAAGAAAAATTTTAGATCAACATATTGTGACTAAGAATCATTTAGGCTTACCTCGGACAGTTTTATTTCATTTTATTGATCTTCTTCTGTCGATGCATGAGAAGCTCCAGTTAACATCTTGCAAATACCTTGTCCTTTAACAATTTTAGCAGGGTGTATCTCTACATCATATTCTTGAAGTGCGGTAACCCAATTTTCTCTCTTCTCTCCTACTTCTTGTTGGATTAATAATTTCCTTACTGTTGAGTAAGGTACTATTATTTTAGTATGTGTCTTTAGGATAAAGGGTCTAAAATGTTTCAAAGTTTTAAATACAACATAATCTTGTTTTTCCACAGCCGAATAATTCAATTCAGCACCTTGTAGGTTGGAACTAAAAAACGCAATTGATGCTTCAATGTTTTGATCATTTAACTGTGTTAGAACTGCTACGCATGATGTGTCGGAAGAAAATGTGTATAATATAAATGATTTAAGAAAATCAGGAGTTGTTAAAGAGGGGGCTTCTATGATGGATTTCTTAATCAACTCAAAAGAATTTCCCTCTTATTTTCTCCATTTGAATATTGATTTTTTCTTGATCATTGATTGCAAGGGTAAAATGATTTGAGAAAAATTGGGAACAAATATTTTTACAAAATTAATTTGTCCTAAAAATAATTTCATTGTTTTTTTATTATGTGGTAAAGGGACTTTTTCAATTTCCTGAATTTTATCAAGGTCAATGTGGATTCCATTTTTGGAAACAATGAACCCTAATAATTTACCTTCTAATAAGGTGAAATAACATTTTTTTGGATTCAAGGAAATACCAAATTTTCTACATCTTTCAAAAATGTGTTTTAAGTGATTAACATGATTGATTCTATGCTTAGAGTAAACAGTGATGTCATCTAAGTATATAACAACTGAGCTATTGATTAGTCCTCTGAAAGCTATATTCATAGCCCGTTGAAATGTAGCACCATCATTAATTAACCCAAAGGGAATTTTTAGATATGCATATGTTCCCCCCTTTGTCCTAAATGTTGTCTTTACTCTATCATCCGGATGTACCATAATCTGATTATATCTTGAAAATCCGTCGAGGAAAGACATCAATTCAAATCCTGGCCTGTAATTTTTGTTCCATAGCAGGAAAGGGAAAATTATCTTTTTGACAAGCTTTATTCAAATTTCTAAAGTCTATGCAAATCCTAATGTCTCCATTCTTTTTCATAACAAGAACCATGTTTGACACCCATTTCGAATGCCTAACAAGAAAAATGACTTTGGCTTTGAGCATTTTATTTAACTCAGATTTAATTTTACTTTCTTAATTTGGGTGGATTTTTCTAAGTTTTTGTTGCACAGGCTTATCATCTAGGGTCGTAGGTATGGTGTGCTGAATTATGGAAGTATCATATGTTTTAAGACCTGAATAATCCCATGCAAAGATATCTTTATATGTTTTCAATAACTTAATGAATGACATCCTTTCTTCAGGTTCTAATCCAAGACCTAAGTTGATATTTTGACGTTTTTCTAATGTACCAAGATTAATCAAATAAAATTTTAGAGTAGAACTCTATGTTTTTGAATTGGTAGTCTTCTTAAATCTATCTTTCAAATCATAGAGATCTTCCATTTTGACTACATATTTAGGAATTGGATTTGAATTTTGTTTATCTTCAATCTGTGAATCATGTTCATGTTCATCTATAATTTGACCTTCATAAGCTCTGTCCGATGTAAGAAAGTCTAGTATATCTACATCATTGTTAAATACTCTCCAATTTGTTATATTGTCAGGAATGGAGGCCCTAAAAATTAACTCAATTGAGAATATGTATGCACTAAATTCTTCAGATGGTATAAGTCTAGATGCTACATTAGCAAGTAAATCAGCACTTGCATTTTGTAATCTAGGAATTGTGGAGATATTAAATGCAGTAAAATGAGAAGTAAGATTTTGAGCTAAAGTTTGATAATGTTTTAAATGTCTAGAAATACAATGAATTTTATTTCTGACTTGTCTAACAATTATTTCAGAATCTCCATATACTTGCAAATATTTAACATTCAATCCAATAGCTTTATATAGGCCTTATATCAATGCTTCATATTCGGCAGTATTATTAGTGCATTGAAATTCAAGTCTACAAGCTAGCATTGTTTTCTCTCCTTGTGGATTGATTAAAATGAAACTTCTCCTACACCATCTTCTGATTTTGAACCATCAAAGTATATATTCCAAAATAAATATTGTTTTGGAATCTGATCGCTGAGATTAACACATCTAGAAGTATCTGTTTGAGAAAAGTTTTCAATTTGAGAAATAGCATTGAATGATCCAAGAAATGATTCAGCTGAATAATTTCCTATAATGTTATTAGTGAAAGCTACAGGCTCATTTTTTCCTTCTAGTTCATTAACTGTATGTTTCATGAATTTCTCACGTTCAATTCTAATTTGATTTGGTTTACCATTGCATGGTAACCACATGTGCGACAAATTAGTAGCAAAATATCCATGTAAATTTTCAGACCAATCTCTGCTTAGAATAAGACCATAAAATTAAGGGATGTTTGCAACCAAAATATCAATTACTTGTAGTACCTTTGCATTGGATGATAATTTAATGGATACTGATAGAATTTCTCCAATAAATTCTACTTTTGTTCTATCCAATTAAACTATATGTACAACAGATTTTTGAGAAGTGATATTCAACTTTGTACATACCGTTCTTGGCATAATGTTTAAAGAAGCTCCTGAATCAATAATACAATTATGAAATTTTTTGTTAAAAATCTCATAAGTCAAAAGTAAAGGAGGAGTGTGTGAAATAGATCTATCACCAATTAAAACCAGATCATTGAGATTTACCTTGTTTGCAGATGATGGAGGTTTCCCTGTATCTTTAGAAGCTTGTACTATAATTGGTGATTGTATAGGTTCTACAGGGATTGCCTTGAGTTCTCTAAGAAAAATTTTATGTTGTTACTTCAGTTTGGTCATTTCTTGTAATGAAATATTTTCTTTGATCTTTTTCATATCTTCGACTATATTATATTCCACTGTATCTCATACTATAAAAGTTTTAGAATTTGTATTAGGATCTGGTGGAATAAAATCTGTCTGAACAGTTTTGAATTTTTTGACAGTTGTTTTCTCCTTGGTGGGGAGAGTTTTCTGTTTTTGATTTGATATCGTTGAATCAGAAGAAGTTTAACTTCTTGTAGATATAGGCATAGCTTCTCTTTCTTCTTCTGAAGGAAGAATAAAATCCCATAACCCATTCAGTTCAAATTCTTCCTCAGACTTTGATTCTTATTCAAATGGCAAGGGATATTTAGTATCTTGATTAGATTCAGCATTTGAAATCACATTTGGAGGCTGAGATGTTGAAGAAGGGTTTTTCTTAAATGGACGAAAAGATTTCCTAGGAACTGAAGTTTCAGCAACCTGTTTCTTTATTTCAATCATATCATTTGACATAGTCTTTAATACTTTTTGAAGATCTTCAAGATCAAATGGATCTTTCAAGACTTTCTTTTTAGAATCTTGACTAAACGTCACTTTCTTGGATTTTCTATCTTCTATCTCCGAAAATTTTTATAATGCTAAAATTCTTTTCTCTACAGTGAGAGCTTCTTTCATGTTATATAAAAGGGTAGCTTTACCAGCTCTATCTACAAAAATAGCTATATTAGAAGGTAAAGAGGAAATATAACATTCTATTTGTACATCAACAGTAGGTTTGGAAGTAGTTGGAATTTTGTTTAATAACTTGATAAATCTGGAGTTGAAATCTTTGATCCTCTCCCCTGAATTTGTTTTAAGATTGGAAAGAGAGTTAATCAAGGATGCAAATGTTCTATCATCTCCAAATTTTGCAAGGAAAACTTGCTCGAAAGTTGCCCAATCAGTGATAGATCCTACTGTAAGTGAAAAATACCAGGATCCTTGTAAATTATAGGGAAACAATATAACTACAATGTCTTCATGAGAAACTCCATTAAGATTCATGGCCAACGTAAAATTATTGATGTGTTCTTCACCAGGAAGACCATCATCAAGATTATATTTTGGTAACCATTTTTCAGGATGATATGGAAGAGGATTTGGATTTGCTATCAATACAGCACCAGGGTTCATCCAAGGTTGAGTGGCCATAACTAGATTAGAATTTTTTGAAGATACCGAAGTAAATCCAGAAGCAGGGGGAATGAATGAAGAACTTACAACTGGAACAATACTACTTGTAACAGCATTGATTGTTTGAGTAGAGAAAATGGAAGACTGAGAAGATGGAGATTGAGACAGAGGATGTGAAGAAGTAACTGAAGGGAAATTTGATTTAAATCCACTTGTGTCTGGCTTAGATCTGGTTATAGCAATTTTTTTGTGAAATGATTCAATTGTAAATTCAAAAGGTGGAATTCCAAGTTTCTCACTTCTAGATCTAGTTAATATACCAGTTTCTCTAAATAGAGAAGTAACACTTTCCTCAAAAGTTTATGGGTTAACAGGATTTTCAGCAGGAATATATATTCCTTCTAATTTCTGAATTAAAGACTAAACTTCAGGAGATTCAAGAGTGGATTCTGAAGCAGATGATTGATGAAATATTTGAGCAGATGAGGGGGAGGTTTCTACAATTTCCGATTTCTAAGTTGGTGATTTAGAATCTGATCGGGAAGTTGTAGGATGATTTTTGGGAGATCGACTCTTATGAGGGCTTCTATTTTTAGGTTTAGATTTATGTGCCATTCATAGTCAGACCTCCTTCTAGCGCCAAAAATGTTGAGGCCTCATAAATCTGTGGCAACAGCAAGGGGAATAACCAACCGGTCCGACCCTTAAGACAGTTCCTTTTCCATTTGGGATAGTGGCTCCGACTGGATATAATGGGACTAGTTTCCTAGAGTCGGGTTTTTGTTTGATTGTTGGGTTTCTCTCAAGGGAGTTTACATGAAGAATTCCTAAAAACTAAAACTGTTAAGTCCCTATATTAATAGTGTAGCCCCTTATTATGTTAGTGTAGCACCCCTTATTGTTATTATTGTACCCTTGTAACCCCCATTTTGTTATTATTGTGCCCTTAAATTATTATTGTTAGGTCGGCTAGGATTACATTGTGGCCCACTAGGATTACATTATGGCCCCATGGACTCCTATATATAGAAAGGAGGTTTTGTAAATTGCATCATCCAAGAATTGTTCATTTATGTAATGTATTGGAGGTTTCCCCCTCGAAGTGGCTCATTTCTAAGGCGTTTACATCTCTTTTCTTCTATTTTTGGAGCTGGTTACACAACATTTGGTATCGGAGCTTTGGATTCTAGGGTTTCGCTGCTCCAAACAGGTCATCGTGGCATTTTCGCTATAACTTTTTTTCTACGAAGTTTTAGAAGCTGAAATTTTTAGGGTGCGAAGCTGAAATCCCGAGGAAGATTGTCTAAAAATTTCAGAGCTTGGTTCGCAATATTTTCGGAGATATCATCTGTGGAAGTTAGGTCTTTTTTCAAGCTCCTAAACAGGTCATCGTGGCATTTTCGCTATAAATATTTTTCTACGAAGGTTCAGAATCTGAAATTCATATGGTGCGAAGCTGAAATCCTGAGGAAATTCATCAAAAAATTTCAGAGCTTGGTTCGCAATATTTTTGGAGATATGATCTGTGGAAGGTAGTGCTTTTTCAGGCTCCTGAATTTCATCTCAAATAGGTGATCGTGGGAAAAGTTCAATAACTCTCTCTCTGGAGATTGGATTGGAGTGCCGTCAAAATTGGTCGCAAGTACACGGCCTGTAGTTTCTTGGATATCAATTTTAGAGACAAAGAACAAAACAGTGACACGTGGCAAGTCGTACAAGTTCGCTCTACTGAACCAGTCCAAAATTAGGTCATTGTGGGAGATTGGACACAAATTTGTCTTGGAGAATCCAAATCAGGTCAGACCTGTGGCATTTGAAAGAAGCTTCAGAGGGCTACTACAGGGCTGAATTTTAGATATCGAATATTTTCAATTACATAGATAATTCAATTTCAATATCGAGCTCCTAAAAGCTAGTAAAAGGTGTGTATTTTTTTATTTTTTTTTCCGAATTACATAAGTCTTGTTTGAAGAATAAAGTTGAATTGATTCCAAGGGCATATTGGAGAATTTTTTTCAGTAATGGGTTCTATTATGCCTCCAAAAAATAATTCCATACCCATTAATCCCTCAAAAAGCTATACTATGACGCATGAAGAGGAAGAGTTGCAGTATGAGATATCAAAATTACGGTACCAAGTGCAACAAGTTTCGATCTTACGAAGAGAAATTGAAGATGAAATAGATGGTTTAAAAGAAGAAATGGAGGCTAAGTTGGATGGTTTGAAGGATCAAATAATAGGAAATATGGATGATAAATTAGTGGAAGATCACATCGAGCATCAACAACAAGTTCTCCAACTCTCAAAGGATAACCCAACTTTGGTGCAAAATCTAATGAAACAACAGGAAGATCAGCATGACATCGAAAGAAGTTATGAAGCAGTCATAGAAACAATAAATCGACAAGTACAATCAATTTCAGAGTATCTCAGCAAGTGGAAGAACTTTCCTGTAGAGGATTTCACATGGGAGGATGAGAATTTTATACAGAAGCATCAAGAAATAATCAAGCGTTGAGTACAACACTTGTTTGAAGGAGAGGGGCATGTTAAGTCCCTATATTAATAGTGTAGCCCCTTATTATGTTAGTGTAGCACCCCTTATTGTTATTATTGTACCCTTGTAACCCCAATTTTGTTATTATTGTGCCCTTAAATTATTGTTGTTAGGTCGGCTAGGATTACATTGTGGCCCACTAGGATTACATTATGGCCCCATGGACTCCTATATATAGAAAGGAGGTTTTGTAAATTGTATCATCCAAGAATTGTTCATTTATGTAATCTATTGGAGGTTGCCCCCTCGAAGTGGCTTATTTCTAAGGCGTTCATATCTCTTTTCTTCTCTTTTTGGAGCTGGTTACACAACAAAAACAAATTTATTCTAACATGAAAAACTTGAAATTGAAACTAATTTAATCTAACCCGGGATAATATTATTTCAATGTGATCTAAAATCATATCTATTCAATCTGTGATGATTAAGATCATCACAAATTTAATAGAATTATTACTTTGTAAGATAATTCTCTTGAAAAACAATTAATCAAAAGAAAATGAGAAACATATCCCATATATATGATGATCATATAAAAACAAATCAATTCCTATATTTATATCGTACAGTAGTGCAACTGATATTTCAGACAAAAACAATTGATTTCATATATCATTCATGAAATCTGGATTCATCACTAATATTCAAAACAAAACTAGCATACATGATAATAGTACCAGATGTGTACCATCCTGTTCGTATGATCAATGATAATAGGCCACATTAAACTCATACATCAGTAATTCTTTCAAAGAATACATAAGTGTATCAACAGTGATCAACAAAATGATATGTAACTGAAATGGCCATGTTCCATTATTTCATCAAGACATCCACAAACTTACTTATAATTAAGCATTATTTGCGAATGTTCTCAATAAAATTCTATATCCTTCTCTAAATGCATGAGAAGGGTTTAAATACTATGCTAATTATCTACAAAATTTTTATACAAAATATCTTATGAGGTGGTTTCAAACAACCTTCCTCATCTTTAGTATTAATTTGCTAAAAATTGAAAACAAACAAACTAATAATCATGTTGGATGATAAGTTACTACCAGTTGTGCTTTTTGCTCACAAATGTCAGACATCGGTTGAACTTGTGGAGGTTTGTCCGATTCTATATTCATTTGTGCAGCAAATATAGCGTCCAGTAAAAGTGGTTGTATTCTCTGTATGGCATTCAGAAATTTGTTCAGTGTCATGATCTGACTATGTGGTTTGACCAATAGCTGCCAGTATGCTTCCAAATCAATTTTCTTTAGTTGTAGATGTGTTTTTTCCCTGAGTTGACCAACTTCTTTCCAACTTTGTTCTAAATCTTTGATATCAGGAAGAGATTTGAAATTTCCTTCTCTGATGAGCCCGAAAGTATGTAATATATGGTTAATAATTTTAACCATATTCTTTGATATACCTATTGCTCTGGCTATGGCTAATTCTACTTATTTCACTCGTGCATCCCAGTCTCTAAAAAGAATATCTTTGAAAGTTTTCTTGATCTTTGGGAGATCTGACTTCTTCCCTTCTTCTGTATCTTGCCATTCAATATAAATAGAGATTTTGATATTAAGTTCATTGAACTTAATCCTTTGATCAATGACTGTGTTTGTTAATTGTTCACTGATTTCTAGATGTGGAACTATGTTTGACATTTTGTACAACAAACAGATTTTGTTGTTTTGAGAGTAAGGCACTTAATGACGATGCTTATTTTATGAATTCCTCTGCAGTAGGAATTCCTTCATATTTGGTAAGATCTTCTCTTAACTTTTCAATCAATGAATTTTTGATAGATAAGTCATTTTCATGACTTATCTTAAGCATTTCCATCTCTTGTTGTACTCTGAGAAGTTTTTGTTCCACTTTCTGATTTGAACTCTTTCTTTCTTCATCTAGTTCTTGTTGTAGTTCCATGATTTTGATATCCTTTTCTTGGATAAAAATAGATACTTCTACTACCTTATCAATTGTCGCAGTGGTGTATGCGCCAGCCAATTGAGATAGCCGAGTTAAATTTTCAATCAGGTTTGATGGAGTATCTTTCCATACTATTTCCATAACTTCATTCCACGAGGGTGTTTAAATTCTTCTTCTTTTTCTCTGTTTTCTCACTATAGCCTTATGAAGAGGGCTATAAAACACATGTAGTGGGGGAATATCAGTCACCTTGATGATAATCTCATCATTTGGATCTATAGGAATGATTTCCGTTTCTTGGGAGATTATCTCAGGAGTTTCAATCATTTCCTTTGTTGAAACTATTTATTGCTGAGGAGTCTGGAATTTTGTATTCTTCTGTGATGATGATTCCTCTAGAGTATTTTTGAATGTATTGCTGAATGAAGTACATATTTTATCTAATTCACTTTTATTTTTTGAATTTAATTGTTCTGCTCTGATTTCTTGAATTACTTTAATCATATGACTGGTAATCAAAACATCCTATGGAATTTGTCTGAGTCTTTGTTCTCCGAATTCATTGAATCTCTGTATTTCTTCTGGATTCAAGTTCAATTTGACAGAATTTAGGATTTCTTCAAAAGTCCCAGCAGACTGCAAAATATCTTCAAATCTGTCATCAGTGTGCACAATAGGTTTCAGTTTGACTGACAAAGTGAAATTGTTAGCAACCTTTTCTGGGTCGAACTGTATGGAGCATAAAACGAGGAGCTTTAACAGCTCAATCTTCTGACATTATTTCAATGTGTGATTAAAATTGCGGAGTGCAAATGAACCACATGAAATTGGAAAACTTGGCCACAAAGACTTTTTACTGTCTTTCAAAGCTTTAGTGAGTCCATTACTAACTGTTTGGTATGCAACTTCTCTTGCCATCAACTTGTCTGAAACATATAATGGAAGAATATGCGGCGGAGTGGAGCTTCCAAAAACTCTAATATAGGAAAATGATTCTTCAACAAAACTCCTACCTATCATTTGAAGGTTTGCAAGAGCTTCCTTAGTGAATCTAGGGCTCACCATGTCATACATAAATTGGTGTAGCGGTAATACAACTCCATAGCAGAGCCTATAAAAATGTGGTGCATAATTATGTTCTGATATCTCTTTATGACTTAAACGTATCAAATTAGGGTTTTTAGGGGTCCATTTCCATCCCATAACTGGAAAGTTGGTAGAAAAACAGATGGCATAAAAAATATATGCACTTCATATAAAACTGGGGAATAGATTTGGAGGAAGAAGTTCTGGATTGGTGATATTCATTGATTGCCTTAACTAGATTATCTAAAAGGATAGTCGCCCTATTCATTATGAGGCAATTAACATAAGAGTCAATTAGGGGAAGCCAATTTATGGAGAACTTGGTATTATCATGTAAACCATATAATCTGGATAACATTGCTACGGCAAAGTTATAAGGGTTTTCTAATGACATGATAGGATACATACCGGTTTTCTCATATTTTAACTTGTTGTCTAATTTCCTCCAACCTTGAATTGCCTTGAACGGGTCTTGGTTCTCTTCAGCAAACTTTGCAACAAACAAACTGTTGTAGGTATCTTGCGAGTTGGGTAGCTTATACATGATCTTCAGATCTTCATGTCTGAAAGAACCTAGAATCTCATCCTTGCAGGTTCTTAACTGTCTATCTTTGATCACTGATTTATCAAGCACCCATCGAATCATGTCGGTATATGGAAGAAGAGTAGCTCTCGTTGTTATTCTATGGAGAAAAGAACATGCAATATCTTTGAATTACAAGTCTGAAGGTGTTGCATCATCGAAATTTGTCACAACTTCAACTACTTCTGGCTCTTCATCTTCAAGTATAGTGTAAATAACTTTCCATTTAGTAGCTCACCCATCAGCAGTGCAGACAGTATCAAATACTATAGGTGCCATTCCTATTTGTTCAAATTCTGCAATAATTTGTTTGTCGTGCTTCTGAATAACTTTGCGAATGGACATATCTTTGAAAGGAAATCCCTATTAAAGACAAAGTAAATGATCAAATAATGGAATATCTATTGAAATGATCTATTTTGAAAGGAAAAATCCGTAAAATAGCTATATCATTAATTAATCATGATGCATCCATAACAGTTTACATTGGGATGATAAAACATAATTAATACTTTCTAACATGATTTATTTTGCGTAAAAACCTCTATTAAAACCGTCAAATCAATCGCATCATGCCCTTTGAACCTATCTTAGTGATGTGTATTGTCTTTTTTTTATGTGATATGCGATTTCGCCAAATCGCAATATTGCAATATCGGAGTTTCGTTAAGGATTGCTTAAAGTTTGGCAGTGTAAATCTGCGATATGCGATTTATTATGTCTGTTGTGAAATTTCAAATCGGCGATCACAAAATCGGGATTTCTTTGATTTATTGTTTTAACTTAAGAAAATATTTGTGTGAAATTACAATTTGCGATAAGGATGTTTTTATTTAGAAATCTTTGATATTTTTTGGAGTTTGATTTTTATTAAAATACAAAAATACTTTCATAAAAAGGTTCCCTATTTTTATTTATCAAAGGTCAAAATAATCAGTTAAAAATAAAAATGGGGGGGTTGTTGCATAGCACAACAATTGGAAATTCACTTGGGAGAACCAGATATCTCTGAGTGGTTTATTTTGACATTTCTAAACTTTCAAAACAAAGAAAAGATATAAGAATAAAAATAATATGATTCATGAATTAAACAGTATTTTTTCAGAATATAATCTATTTACCTATCTCATTTCTTCTAAATTAACTCCTTCAGTGATAATATATAGGTATCTATATCATTTAGTACTTAGATTTAAAAAGATATAGGTTTTCTCTAAAATGTGTTTCATAGATTTTTACTCATTTATCACAGATAGAGCCACTATTGCTAGCAGGTGTTTATAGCCTCAACAGGGTTATCTTTTAAACAATAATGATTCATGGTCCCATCCAAATTTGATTTCTTATTTTAAAAATATAATTATGACATTTCATTTAACTCTCTTTTTCTTGATACATTTCCAAAATCATTGTCCAGGTTTGGTAGCCTGATAATAACAATGTCATTCACTGATAGTAGTTTAGACTGAACAAGCTGGCTCGTGATGAGACCCCTTGTCTATTGATTTTTATAATCATATAGCTATTACCCTATTATAGTATGTAGTTTTGGTAATATCAGTCTACATTATTTCTTTATGATCATGATAAACAAGCTCGTGATGAGACTTATTTTCTTTTGAATTTTTTCATTATATATATATATATATATATATAGAGAGAGAGAGAGAGAGAGAGAGAGAGAGAGATTTTTTCTTTTTCTTTTTCTAAAGAAGAAATTTTATCAGATGGGATAAATCATTAGCTCATTTAAGAGTTATGGATCATAATTGTAGAGTTGGTAGATACCTTTTTGTAGAGAACAATTGCTAAGTTAAAAATTTCCTTTTCTGACTAATACATAATAACTATATTTTATGATATCTAGAGTCTTTTTAAGAAAGAAAATACCTTCAGTAATTTCAATTTGTCTAAAAAAATAAAGTTTATTCATTTCTCATAATTATAGTCATCTTTCTCTTTACTTATTTATAGAAGTGAAAGATCAAAATAATTTATCAGAAATTTTGAAAATTTGAACGAACCAATGATGATGCTATTTACAACTTTTATTTTCCTAAAGAAAAAATAAAATTTAAAAGCTTGATTTTCTAAGAGAAATATTTTTTGAGAATTTGACCATTTATAGGCAAGGAATATTTTCTACCTGATAAGTCTTGCAGCAAAAAGGTAGATAAGCCTATTTTTTTGATGATTTGAAATGGACCAAGCCATAATCTTTGGAATTTGGTATGCTTACCTTTTTCCTCATGTGCCTTATCCCATTTTAAAACAAGATCTCCTATTTCAAAAAAAATTGAACTAGTGGACGATGTGTCAAATGAGGTTTTCACTATTTGTTGATGATGAGCATGTATAGCCTTAGCTTTTTCTCTTTGTTCTTCCATTTTAAGAATTTGATCTTGTCTAAGTTGAAGGGAAGATGAAGGATTTTCATCAATAATCTGCACTAAATTCAATGATTGTATTGTTACATTTGTGGGTAGAATTGCCTCTTTCCCATAAACTAACATAAATGGAGAAGTACCTATTGATGCTCTATGGGTGATTCTATCTGCCCAAAGAGAAAATAATAGTGCTTTGTGCCAATTTTTATGATTTTGTTCTACAGCTCGTTTGATGATCCTGATGAGGTTTTTATTTGTGGATTCAGCTAATGCATTATCTTGTGGATAATAATTAGTGGAGTAGTTTAATTTAAAACCTCTTTTCGAAGCGAATTCTATCATGGCATTTCCAAAAAAGTAAGATGTATTATCAAATATCAAAGCTGATGGGAGACTAAACCTGGTGATTATGACCTGATCAATTAAAACTGTAATACTTTGCATATTAACCACCTTTAATGAAATATCTTCGACCCATTTTGTGAAATAATCTGTCACAGTTAGAATATACCTGTGTTGTTTTGAAGAGTTAGGAGCTATTTCACCTATAATATCTAACCCCCATTGTTCAAATGGTTGTTGGATATTTACTAGTTGTAATGGAAATGCTGCTTTTCTCTCTCTTCCTGTTGTAGTTTGACACACTTTGCATTTTCTTGCATATTCATGTGCATATTTAAATAGAGTTGGCCAATAATAGTCAGCATGCAATATTTTATGAGTTGTGGTGTCTCCTCCGAAATGACCTCCATCTGGTCCATCATATAATTCTTGCATTATTTTTTTAGCTTCAGTTTTTTCTAAACATATTAATAATACAGAATCATAATTCCTTCTAAATAACACATAATATATGAGTTGATATTGATTTTCTTAAGTCTCAGAGAATGCTTTGCTGTGTAAGTGAGATATAATGGAGCATATTCATTTTTCAAGAAAAATTTTAGATCAGCGTATTATGACTGAGAATCGTTTAGGCTTACCTCGGACAGTTGTATTTCATTTAATTGATCTTCTTCTGTTGATGCATGAGAAGCTCCAGTTAACATCCTACAAAGACCTTGTCCTTTAACAATTTTAGTAGGGTTTATCTCTACATCATATTCTTGAAGTGCAGTAACCCAATTTGCTCTCTTCTCTCCTACTTCTTGTTGGATTAATAATTGCCTTACTACTGAGTAAGGTAATATTATTTTAGTAAGTGTCTTTAGGAGAAAGGTTCTAAAATGGTTCAAAGCTTTAAATACAGCATAAGCTTGTTTTTCCACAGCTGAATAATTCAATTCAACACCTTGTACGTTGGAACTAAAAAATGCAATTTGTGCTTCAATGTTTTGATCATTTAACCGTGTTAGAACTGCTGCGTATGATGTGTCAGAAGAAAATGTGTATAATATAAATGATTTAAGAAAATCAAGATTTTTTAAAGAGGGGGCTTCTTTGATGGCTTTCTTAATCAACTCAAAATAATTTCTCTCTTCTTTTCCCCATTTGAAGATTAAATTTTTCTTGATCATTGATTGCAGGAGTAAAATGATTTGAGAAAAATTGGGAACAAATATTTTTACAAAATTAATTTGTCCTAAAAATGATTGCATTGTTTTTTTATTATTTGGTAAAGGGATTTTTTCAATTTCCTGAATTCTATCAGGGTCAATGTGGATTCCATTTTTGGAAACAATGAACCCTAATAATTTATCTTCTGATAAGGTGAAATAACATTTTTTTGGATTCAAGGAAATACCAAATTTTCTACATCTTTAAAAAATGTGTTTTAGGTGATTAACATGATTACTTCTATGATTAGATTAAACAATGATGTCATCTAATTATATAACAACTGAGCTATTGATTAGTCCTCTGAAAGCTATATTCCTAGCACATTGAAATGTAGCACCAGAATTAATTAACCCAAAGGGCATTATTTCATATGCGTATGTTCCCCACTTTGTCTTGAATGTTGTCTTTAATCTATCATCCGAATGTACCCTAATCTGATTATATCCTGAAAATCCATCGAGGAAAGACATCAATTCAGATCCTGCAACTGCCTATAATGTCTATTCCATAGTAGGCAAGGGAAAATTATCTTTTTGGCAAGCTTTATTCAAATTTCTAAAGTCTATGCAAATCCTAATGTCTCCATTCTTTTTCCTAACTGGAACCATGTTTGACACCCATTTCGAATGCCTAACAGGAAAAATGACTTTGGCTTTGAGCATTTTATTTAACTCACATTTAATTTGACTTTCTAAATTTGGGTGGATTTTTCTAAGTTTTTGTTGCACAGTCTTATCATCTGGGTTCATAGGTATGGTGTGTTGAATTATGGAAGTATCATATGTTTTAAAATCTAAATAATCCCATGCAAAGATATCTTTATATCTTTTCAATAACTTAATGAATGACATCCTTTCTTCAGGTTCTAATCCAAGACCTAAGTTGATATTTTGACGTTTTTCTAATGTACCAAGATTAATCAATTCAAATTTTAGAGTAGAACTCTATGTTTTTTAATTGGTAGTCTTCTTAAATCTATCTTTCAAATCATAGAGATCTTCCATTTTGACTATAGATTTAGGAATTGGATTTGAATTTTGTTTATCTTCAATGTGTGAACCATGTTCATGTTCATCTATAATTTGACCTTCATAAACTCTGTCCAATGTAAGAAAGTCTAGTATATCTACATCATTGTTAAATACTCTCCAATTTTTTATATTGTCAGGAATGGAGGGCCTAAAAATTAACTCAATTGAGAATCTGTCTGGGCTAAATTCTTCAGATGGTATAAGTCTAGATGCTACATTAGCAAGTAAATCAGCACTTGCATTTTGTAATCTAGGAATTGTGGAGATATTAAATGTAGTAAAATGAGAAGTAAGATTCTAAGCTAAAGTTTGATAATGTTTTAACTATCCAGAAATACAACGAATTGTATTTCTGGCTTGTCTAACAATTATTTCAGAATCTCCATATACTTGCAAATATTTAACATTCAATCCAATAGCTTTATATAGGCCTTGTATCAATGCTTCATATTCGGCGGTATTATTAGTGCATTAAAATTCAAGTCTACAAGCTAGCATTGTTTTCTCTCCTTGTGGATTAATTAAATTGCAACCTGCTCCTACACCATCTTCTGATTTTGAACCATCAAAGTATAGAGTCCAAAATAAAGATTGTTTTGGAATCCGATCATTGAGATTAACACATCTAGAAGTATCTATTTGAGAAAAGTTTTCAATTTGAGAAATAGCAGTGTTTATTGGAAAAGGTGAAACCTGAGCTATAAATGACCCAAGAAATGATTCAGCTGAATAATTTCCTATAATTTTATTAGTGAAAGCTACATGATCATTTGTTCCTTCTAGTTCAGTAACTTCATGTTTCATGAATTTCTCACGTTCAATTCTAATTTGGTTTGGTTTACCATTATATGGTAACCACATGTGCGACCAATCAGTAGAAAAATATCCATGTAATTTTTCAAACCAATCTCTGCTTAGAATAAGACCATAAAATTCAGAGATGTCTGCAACCAAAATATCAATTACTAGTAGTACCTTTGGATTGGATGATAATCTAATGGATACTGATAGCATTTCTCCAATGACTTCTACTTTTGTTCTATCCAATTGAACTATATGTACAGCAGATTTTTGAGGAGTGATGTTCAAATTTGTACATATCATTATTGGCATAATGTTTGAAGAAGCTCCTGAATCAATAAGACAATTATGAACATTTTTGTTAAAAATCTCATAAGTCAAAAGTAAAGGAGGAGTGTGTGAAATAGATCTATCACCAATTAAAACCAGATCATTTGGATTTACCTTGTTTGCAGATGATGGAGGTTTCCCTATATCTTTAGAAGCATGTACTATAACTGGTGGTTGTATAGGTTCTACAGGGATTGCCTTGAGTTCTCTAAGAAAAATTTTCTGATGTTTCTTGAGTTTGGTCATTTTGTGTAATGAAATATTAGCTTTGATCTTTTTCATATCTTCAACTATATTATATTCCACTGTATCTTAAGCTATCAAATTTTTAAAATTTTTATTAGGATCTGGTGGAATAAAATCTGTTTGAACAGTTTTAGATTTTTTGACAACTGTTTTCTCCTTGGTGGGGAGAGTTTTCCATTTTTTATTTGATATAGTTGAATCAGAAGAAGTTTTTACTTCTTTTAGATATAGGCATAGCTTCTCTTTCTTCTTCTGAAGGAAGAATGAAATCCCATAACCCATTCAGTTCAACTTCTTCCTCAGACTCTGATTCTCATTCAAATGGTGAGGGATCTTCAGTATCTTGATCAGATTCAACATTTGAAATCACATTGGAGGCTGAGATTTTGAAGAAGGGTTTTTCTTAAATGGAAGAAATGATTTCTTACAAACTAAAGTTTTAGAAACCTATTTCTTTATTTCAATCATATCATTTCACATAGTCTTTAATACTTTTTGAAGACCTTCAAGATCAAATGGATCTTTCGAGACTTTCTTTTTAGAATCTTGACTAAATGTCACTTTCTTGGATTTCATGTCTTCTATCTTAGAACATTTTTCTAATGCTAAAATTGTTTTCTCTACAGCGAGAGCTTCTTTCATGTTATCTAAAAGGGTAGATTTACCATCTCTATTTACAAAAATAGATATATTAGAAGGTAAAGAAGAAATATACCATTCTTTTTGTACATCAACATCAGGTTTGGAAGTAGTAGGAATTTTGTTTAATAACTTGTTAAATCTGGAGTTGAAATCTTTGATCCTTTCCCCTGAATTAGTTTTCAGATTGGAAAGAGTGTTAATCAAGGATGCAATAGTTCTATCATCTCCAAATTTTGCAAGGAAAACTTACTCAAAAGTTTCCCAATCGGTGATAGATCCTGCTATAAGTGAAAAATACCAGGATCCTTGTAAAGTATAGGGAAACAACCTAACTACTATATCTTCATGAGCAACTCCATTAGTATTCATGGCCAACATAAAATTATTGATGTGTCCTTCACCAGGAAGACCATCATCAGGATTATATTTGGGTAACCATTTTTCTAGATGATCTGGAAGAGGATTTGGATTTGCTATCAATACAGCACCAGGATTCGTCCAAGGTTGAGTGGCCATAACTGGATTAGAATTTTGTGAAGGTACCGAAGTAAATACAGAAGTAGGGGGAATGAATGAAGAACTTACAACTGGAACAGTACTACTTGTAACAACATTAATTGTTTGAGTAGAGAAAATGGAAGACTGAGAAGATGGAGATTGAGACAGAGGATGTGAAGAAGTAACTAAAGGGAAATTTGATGTAACTTCACTTGTGTCTAACTTAGATCTGGTTATAGGAACTTTTTTACGAAATGATTCAATCGGAAATTCAAAAGGTGGAATTCCAAGTTTCTCACTTCTAGATCTAGTTAATATATCAGTTTCTCTAAATGGAGAAGTAACACTTTCCTCATAAGCTTATGGATTAACAAAATTTTTAGCAGAAATAGATATTCCTTATAATTTCTTAATTAAAGACTGAACTTCGGGAGAGTCAGGAGTGGATTCTAAAGCAAATGATTGTGGAAATATTTGAGTAGATGAGGGGGAGGTTTCTACAATTTCTGATTTCTGAGTTGGTGATTTAGAATCTGATCGGGAAATTGTAGGATGCTTTTGGGGAGATCGACTCTTATGAGGGCTTCTATTTTTAGGTTTAGATTTATGTGCCATTCATAGTCGGCCATCCTTCTAGCGCCAAAAATTTTGAGGCCTTAGAAATCTGTGGCAACAACAAGGGGTATAACCACTCGGTCCAACCCTTAAGACAGTTCCTTTTCCATTTGGGATAGTGGCTCCGACTGGATATAATGGGACCAGTTTCCCATAGTTGGGTTTTTGTTTGATTGTTGGGTTTCTCTCAAGGGATTTTACATGAATAATTCCTAAAAACTAAAGCAAATTTATTCTAACATGAAAAACTTGAAATTGAAACTAATTTAATCTAACCCGAGATAATATTATTTCAATGCGATCTAAAATGATATATATTCAATCTGTGATGATTAATATCATCACAGATTTAATAGAATTATTACTTTATAAGATAATTCTCTTGAAAAACAATTAATCAAAGGAAAATGAGAAACATATCACATATATTTGATGATCATATAAAAACAAATCAATTCCTATCTTTATATCGTACAGTAGTGCAACTAATATTTCAGATTAAAAAAATTAATTTCATATATCATTCATGAATGTTGGATTCATCACTAATATTCAAAATAGAACTATAATACATGATAATAGTACCAAATGTGTATCGTCCTGTTCATCTGATCAATGATAGTAGGCCACATTCAAGTCATACATCAGTAAGTCTTTCAAAGAATATAGAAGTGTATCAAAAGTGATCAACAAAATGATATGTAACTGAAATGGTCGTGTTCCATTATTTCATCAAGACATCCAAAAACTTACTTACAATTAAACATTATTTGTGGATGTTCTCAATAAAATTCTGGACCCTTCTCTAAATGCATGAGAAGGGTTTAAATACTGTGCTAATTATCTACAAAAATTTAATACAAAATATCTTATGAGGTGGTTTAAAACAACCTTCCTCATCTTTAGTATCTATTCACTAAAAATTGAAAAAAAACTAACTAATAATCATGATGGATGATAAGTTACTACCAGTTGTGCTTTTTGCTCATAAATTTCGGACATCGGTTGAACTTGTGGAGGTTTGTCGAATTCTATCTTCATTTCTACAGCAAATATAGCGTACAGTAAAAGCGGTTGTATTCTCTGTATGGAGTTCAAAGAGCAGTTTAGTGTCATGATCTGACTGTGTGGTTTGACCAATAGCTTCCAGGTATGCTTCCCAATCAGTTTTCTTTAGCTGTAGAAGTGTTTCTTCCCTGGGTTGACCAGCTTCTTTCCAACTTTGTTCTAAAACTTTGATATCAGGAAGAGATTTGAAATTTCCTTCTCTAATGAGCTCGGAAGTATGTAGTATATGGTTAATCATTTTAACCATATTTTTTGATATACCTGCTGCTCTGGCTATGGCTAATTCTGCTTGTTTCACTGGTGCATCCCAGTCTATAAAAAGAATATCTTTGAAAGTTTCCTTGATCTTTGGGAGATCTGACTTCTTCCCTTCTTTTGTATCTTGCATTCAATATAAGTAGAGATTTTGATATTAATTTCATTGAACTCAATCCTTTGATCAATGACTGTGTTTGTTAATTGTTCACTGATTTCTAGATGTGGAATTATTTTTGACATTTTTTACAACAAACAGATTTTGTTGTTTTGAGAGTAAGGCACTTAATGTCGATGCTTCTTTTATGAATTCCTCTGCAGTAGGAATTCCTTCATATTTGGTAAGATCTTCTCTCAGCTGTTCAATCAATGAATTTTTGCTAGATAAGTCATTTTCATGACTTATCTTAAGCATTTCCATCTCTTGTTGTACTCTGAGAAGTTGTTGTTCCACTTTCTGATTTGAACTCTTTCTTTCTTCATCTAGCTGTTGTTGTAGTTCCATGATTTTGACATCCTTTTCTTGGATCAAAATAGATACTTCTGCTGCCTTATCAATTTTCGCAGTGGTTTATGCACCAGCGAATTGAGATAGCCGAGTTAAATTTTTAATCAGATTTGATGGAGTATCTTTCCATACTACTTCCATAACTTCATTCCCCGAGGGTGTTTCAATTATTTTTCTTTTTCTCTATTTTCTCACTACAGCCTTATGAAGAGAGCTATAGAACACATCTAGTGGGAGAATATCAGTCACCTTGAGGATAATCTCATCATTCGGATCTATAGGAATGATTTCCGTTTCTTGGGAGATTATCTCAGGAGTTTCAATCATTTCCTTTGTTGAAACTATTTGTTGCTGAGGAGTCTGGAATTCTTTATTCTTATGTGATGATGATGCCTCTAGTGTATTTGTGAATGTATTGCTGAATGAAGTACAGATTTTATCTAATTCACTTTGATTTTGTGAATTTAATTGTTCTGCTTTGATTTCTTGAATTGCTTTAATCGTATAAGTGGTAATCAAAACATCCTGTGGAATCCATCTGAGTCTCTATTCTCTGAATTCATCGAATCTTTGTATTTCTTCTGGATTCACGTTCAATTTGACAAAATTTAGGATTCCTTCAAAAGTCTCGGAAGACTGTAAAATATCTTCAAATCTATCATCAGTGTGCACAATAGGTTTGATTTTGACTGACAAAGTGAATTTGTTAGCAACCTTTTCTAGGTCGAACTATCTAGAGGGTAAAATGGGGATCTTTAATAGCTCAATCTTCTGACATTCTTTCAATGCGTGATTAAAATTGCTGAGTGCAAATGAACCACATGAAATTGGAAAACTTGGCCACAAATAATTTTTACTGTCTTTCAAAGCTTTAGTGAGTCCACTACCAACTGTTTGGTAAGTGACTTCTCTTGCCATCAACTTGTCTGAAACATATAATGGAAGAATATGTAGGGGAGCGGAGCTTCCAAAAACTCTAATATAGGAAAATGATTCTTCAAAAAAACTCCTGCCTATCATTTGAAGGTCTGCAAGGGCTTCCTTAGTGAATCTAGGGCTCACTGTGTCATACATAAATTGGTGTAGTGATAATACAACTCCATAGCACATCCTATGAAAATGTGGTGCATAATTATGTTCCGATATCTCTTTATGACTCAAATGTATCAGAGTAGGGTCTTCAGGGGTCCATTTCCATCCCATAACTGGAAGGCTGGTAGAAAAATAGATGGCATCAAAAATATATGCACTTCATATAAAAGTGGGGAACATATTTGGAAGAAGAAGTTTTGGTTTGGTGATATTCATTGATTGCCTTAACTAGATTATCTAAAAGGATAGTCGCCCAATTCATTATGAGGGAATTAACAGAAGAGTTAATTAGGGGAAGCCAATTTATGGAGAACTTGGTATTATCATGTAAACCATATAATCTGGATAACATTCCTGCTGCAAAGTTATAAGGTTTTGCTAATGATGTGATAGGATACATATCGGTTTTCTCATATTTGAACTTGTTGTCTAATTTCCTCCAACCTTGAATTGCCTTGAACGGGTTTTGGTTCTTCTCAGCAAACTTTGCAACAAACTGACTATTGTAGGTATCTTGCAAGTTGGGCAGCTTATACATGATCTTCAAATCTTCAGGTCTTAAATAACCTAGAATCTCATCCTTGCATGTTCTTAACTGTCTGTCTTTGATCATTGATTTATCAAGCACCCATCGAATCATGTCAGTATATGGAAGAAGAGTAGCTCTTTTTGCTATTCTATGGAGGCAAGAACATGCAATATCTTTGAATTACAAGTCTAAAGGTGTTGTGAAACTAGCTCCAAAAAGAGAAGAAAAGAGATATCAACGCCTTAGAAATAAGCCACTTAGAGGGGGCAACCTCCAATACATTACATGAATGAACAATTATTGGATGATTCAAATTACAATATCTCCTTTCTATATATAGGAGTCCATGGGGCCACAATGTAATCCTAGCCGACCTAACAATAATAATTTAAGGGCACAATAATAATAATATGGGGGTTACAAGGGTACAATATTAACAATAAGGGGGTTACACTAACAACAATAAGGGACTATACTAGTAATATAGGGACCTAACCTGGCCCTTTCCTTCAAGAAAGTGTTGTCCTCAAGCTTGAGTAGCTCTGGGTGCTTCTGTATAAAATTCTCATCCTCCCATGTAGAATCTTCAGTGGGTAAGTTCTTCCACCTGATGAGATACTCTGAAATTGATCAATTACGTAGCTGTCGAGTTCTTGTTTCCGTGACCGCTTCAGGTTCCAATATGATTTTTCCTTCCTCATCAAGTTCTAGAAATATTGTTTGAATTGGAATATTTTCACCTATAACCTTCTTTAAGCATGAAACATGGAAAATTGGATGCACTCGTGAAGAAGCAAGAAGCTCCAATTTGTATGCCACAGTACCAATCTTTTGCAACACCTTGTAAGGACCATAGTACTTTGGCAATAATTTATTATCCTTCTTAGCTTGCTTGAGGGACATTTTTTTGTATGGTTGTAGCTGTAAAAACACCCAGTCTCCTACCTCAAAACTTCTCTCACTGCGATGTTGATCTGCCTATTTTTTCATTCGATTTTGTGCAGGTTGTCCTTTAGGAGTTGGAGAAATTCTTGTTGATGTTCGATGTGATCTTCCACTGCTTTAACCTTCGAATTTTCTCTTAAAGATGATGTGATGGATGGTGGATGATATCCATAAAGTGCCATAAATGGGGTCATTTTTGCTACAGTATGGAAGGAAGTGTTATACCCAAGCCACCATTCAACAGAGGTAACCGACTTAATCCCATTGTGTTCGTTTATGAGATACAAAATAAATGAAGATATCCTTCCAAACATTTATTCACTATCTCATTTTGACCATCGGATTGAGGATGATAAGATGGGCTATGAGCTAGTTGAGTACCCAAACAAGAAAATAACTTCGTCCAAAAATTTCTAGTAAAAATGGGATCTCTGTTGCTCACAATAATCTTTGGGTTTCCATGTAGTTTTTGAATTGTGTCTATAAATGTAGTAGCAACTGTACTTGCTTTAAATGAATCAGATAATTCATAAAATTCTGCATACTTGGTAATTATATCAACTACCACCATGATTACACTCTTTTTTTTGGACTTAGGTAAACCTGTGATAAAATCCATTGAAATCTCCTCCCAACATTGACTTGGAATGGATAAAGGTTGTAGAAGACCCGGGGTCTTAATTGTCTCAACTTTATTCTGCTGGCAAACCAAACATTCCGCCACAAACTTTTGAATATTAGATTTAAGGCCATCCCAAAAAAATTCTTTCTTCACCCTATGGTAAGT
This sequence comes from Pinus albicaulis, assembly GCA_034641835.2. NCBI lineage: Eukaryota > Viridiplantae > Streptophyta > Pinopsida > Pinales > Pinaceae > Pinus > Pinus albicaulis. The sequence continues at coordinate 581,446,411 of CM076574.1, forward strand.
TTTCAAAAATCCTGAGTGTCCTCCTAAAGGAGAACTGTGCAATTCCAAAAGAATCTTTTGTTTTAGTTTGGAATTCTTACAAAGATATAAGCGATCTTTGTACCATAAGGAATCATTTTACCAACTAAATGTATCATATGTAATAGGATCTTGCTGTAACTTTTGAATGAGTGTCCACACTTCTTCGTCCTTCTTCCATTCATCTCTTGCTTCAGTTATCCAATCTAGTTGGATAATAGAAATGGCACAAAGCAATTCTTCCACCTCTTCATTCTTTCTTGAGAGTGCATCTGCAACAACATTTAGCTTTTATTTTTGTAGACATATTTCAAAGTCATAACCCAACATCTTTGTGACCCATTTTTTCTACTTTTCCGAAGATATCTTTGGTTCTAAAAAGTGTTTAAGATCATCATGACTGCTTACCTGAAGTGTCTTCCCATTAGGTAAGTTCTCCATTTCTTTAGTGCATGCAAGATTGCTAACATTTCCTTTTCATAAATAGGCTTCTCGTAAATACTTTCCTTGATTGGACGACTTTCAAAAGCAATGGGTCTTCCTTCCCCGCATTAAAATAGCACCAATTCCATTTCAAGGCATCACATTCCATAATAAAAGGGTTTTTGTGAAGTCTAGCCTGTATAAGATCAAGTTAGGCATATCAGTTTCTTAAGATGTTCAAAGGCCTTAGTTGCAATAGTTTGAGCACCCTGTCAACATGTTGAACATGATCCTTCCAAGACCTACTGTAGATTAGTATATCATCAAAAAATACTAGCACAAATTTTCTAAGGAAGGGTTTGAAAATGGAATTCATCAACCCTTGAAATGTAGAAGGTGCATTGGTAAGGCCAAAAGGCATGACCAAAATTCATAATGACCCTCATGAGTTCGAAATGTTGTTTTTGGAATATCTTCAGTCTTCATTCTAATTTGATGATATCCTGAACGAAGATCCAACTTGGTAAATAAATTGCTCCATGTAATTCATCCAATAATTCATCAATCACAGGAATGGGAAATTTATCTTTAATGGTGAGCTTATTGAGCTCCCTATAATCCGGACACATTCGCCATGATCCATCCTTGTGTACCAATACTACAGGAGCAGAGAAAGAACTTTGACTAGGTTGAATTATACCCGCCTCTAACATTTCTGCAATCATACGTTCAATTTCGCTCTTTTGGAAGTAGGGATATCTATAAGGCCTGATGTTTGGAGGAACACTTCCTGGAATCAAATGAATAGCATGATCATGATCACGAATAGGTGGGAGTCCTTTGGGAGTTTCAAACACCTTGGAATGATTGTCCAAGACTTGTTGGAGATCTGCCGAAATAGATGATTTTGATGTTGAAACGTCTAGTGAGCATAATTGTGCAATTACGCCTCGTTGTTCTTTCTTTAGAAGCTTTGTCATGACATTAGAGCTTATTATCCTTCCCGGCTTCCCTTCAATACCCCGTAATTCGAGTTCCTTTCCTTCTGAAAAAAATTTCAAGAAAAGTTCTTGAAAATTAAAAGCTACCGTCCCCAAAGATTGTAACCATTGTACTCCTAGTACAACATCAGCACCTCCCATAGGAATGGAAAGCATTGGACTATTCAATACATATTCCCCCATGGTTAGCTTGATATTATTGCATTTTCCAGAGCAATTTATAGTTCCTCCATTTGCAACCATCACTTGACATTCTGGTGTTGGGTATAGGAAACAATTTAATTCCTTGGCTACCTTACAATGAATAAAATTATGGGTGCTACCTGAATCAATCAACACTATTACCTTTTTCTTCTTGATTTGTCCTTGTATCTTGAGAGTTTGAGGAGTGGTAATTCCCGCCAGTGCATTACACGATATGGTCGGATTCATTTCTTCCTCTTCTAGGGTTGGTTCCCGGTGTATATCCTCTTCTTGTTCATTTTCTTCTTCCTCTTCACAATCTATGTAAAATAATTTCTTCTCAGCACACTTATGACCTTTAGTGTATTTTCTATCACAACTGTAGCAAATCCCTTTTGCTCTTTTTTCTTCCAATTTTTGTGGTGTCAGCCTTGTAGGTTGTGGAAATCTAGGCGTAGCAACACTTCCTTCTTTATAGAAGTGAGTGGTAGGCTTCCTTGTCGCCATAATTTTACATTCAATTTTTCTTGCCAACCTGAATGCCTTCTCCAATGAATCAAGTTCCAAAACGTGAACTTCATGTTGGATGTTATCCTTTAAAGTACCTATGAAGAGATCAATCATGTGTTCCTCTGGAATATCAGTTACCCTTATATTCAATTTTTGGAAGTCCTCAATGTGCTCCCCCATTAAAACCTTTTGTTTGAGATTTATCAATTGGCTAAAGAAGGTGTTTCTCTTTGTATCCTCATAATGTGCTATCATTTCCTCCGTAAAAATTGACCAAGTGACAATTTTTTTACGGGAGAAAAGCCATCGATACCATACAAATGTATTTTGTTCTAAATGTAAAGTTGCAATGCGTACCTTTTGTGTGTTTTGCACATTATAGAGATCAAAATATTGCTCCATCTGTAGTATCCATGTTACAGGATCCTTTCCATCAAACTTCCTCATATCCATTTTTGGAATATGGTGGTTCTTCTCGCCAACATTAGATTTTATGAAATCACGATTAACATTTATTTTGTTCTCATCATGAGTTTCCTCTACTATCTTTTCACCATTAGGAAACATTTCTTGTATCAACTTTTTCAAACCTTCCATGTCTTCTTTTAGATCATTCTTCATGTTTTCCATTTTCTCATCAATCTTGGCTTCCATGTCATCCATCTTAGATTCCATGCCAGCTTCCATGCCATCTATATTAGATTCCATGCCATTCTTCAAACCATCCATCTTAGATTACACGCCTTTCTTCAAACCATCAATCTTAGTTTCCACGCCTTTCTTCAAAACTTCCATGTCATTTTTTGTTTCTCTTTGCGAGAGAAAAGTTTTTTGCACTTGCTCTTGTAATTTTGATATGTCATGTTGCCATTCTTCATCTTCATGAGTCATAGTAGAGCTTTCTAAAGGCTTAATGGGTGTTGAATTATTTTTAGGGGCCATTTTAGAATCCAATATTGATATCTATTCTACAATATGCCCTTGGAATCAATTCAATTTTATTCTTCAAACAAGACTTATGCAATTCGGAAAAGAAAAAAAAAATACACACCTTTTACTTGTTTTTGAGGAGCTCGATATTGAAATTGAATTATCTCTATAATTTTGGATCCTAAATATCTGAAATTAAACCCTGTAGTAGCCCTATTAAGCTTCTTTCAAATGCCACAGGTATGATCTGATTTGGATTCTTCAAGGCAAAGTTATGTCCAATCTCTCACACTGACCCAATTTTGGACTGGTTCATTAGAGCGAACTTGTACGACTTGCCACATGTCACTGTTTTCTCCTTTGGCTCTTAAATTGATAGATCAAAAAATAAATTATGTGTACTTGCGGCCACTTTTTACAACATTCCAATCTAATTCCCAGAGAGATAGCTATGAAGATTTTCCCACGATCACCTTTTTGAGATGAAATTCAGAAACCTCAAAAATCCCTAACTTCCACAGATCATATCTCCGAAAATGTCAGGAACCAATATCTGAAATTTTGTGACTATTTTCCTCAGGATTGTATCTTCACACTCTAAAAATTTCAGCTTCTGAACCTTTGTAGAAAAAAAATTATTACGAAAATACCACAATGACCTGTTTAGGTTAAATTCAGGAGCCTGCAAAATGACCTAACTTGCACAGATCATATCTCTGAAAATATTGCAAACCAAGCTCTAAAATTTTGTGACGATGTTCCTCAGGATTTTGGCTTCGCACTCTAAAAATTTAAGATTCTGAACCTTCGTAAAAAAAAATTATAGCGAAAATTCCACAATGACCTGTTTGGAGCAGTGAAACCCTAGAATCTCAAAGCTCTGATACCAAATGTTGTGAAACCAACTCCAAAAAGAGAAGAAAAGAGATATCAACCCCTTAGAAATAAGCCACTTCCAGGGGACAACCTCCAATACATTACATGAATGAAAAATTCTTGGATGATTCAAATTACAAAATCTCCTTTCTATATATAGGAGTCCATGGGGCCACAATGTAATCCTAGCCGACCTAACAATAATAATTTAAGGGCACAATAATAACAATATGGGGGTTACAAGGGTACAATAATAACAATAAGATGGTTACACTAACAACAATAAGGGACTATACTAGTAATATATGGACCTAATAGAAGGTGTTGCATCATCGGCAGTCATCGCGACTTCAACTACTTCTAGCTCTTCATCTTCAAGTATAGTGTAAATAACTTGCCATTGAGTAGCTCCCCCATCAGTAGTGCAGAAAATATCAGAGACTATAGGTGCCATTCCTATTTGTTCTAATTCTACAATAATCTATTTGTCGTGCTTCTCAATAACTCTGCGGATGGACATATCTTTGAAAGGAAATCCCTATTAAAGACAGAGTAAATGATCAAATTATGGAAGTTCATTTGAAATGATCTGTTTTGAAAGGAAAAATCTGTAAAACAACTATATAATTAATTAATCATGACGCATCCATAACTGTTTACATTGGGATGATAAAACATAATTATTACTTTATGACATGATTTATTTTGCGTAAAAACCTCTATCAAATCAATTGCATCGCGCCCTTTGAACCTGTCTTAGTGATGTGTATTGTATTTTGCTTATGCGATATGCAATTTTGTGAAATCACAATATCGCAATATCGTAGTATCAGAATATCGGAGTTCCGTTAAGGATTTCTTAAAGTTTGGCAATGTAAATCTGCGAAATACGATTTATTATGTCACTTGCGAAATTTCAAATTGGGATTTCACTAATTTATTGTTTTAACTTAAGAAAAGATTTGTGTGAAATTGCGATTTGCGATAAAGATGTTTTTATTTAAAAATATTTGATATTTTTTGGAGTTTGATTTTTATTAAAAGACAAAAATACTTTCATAAAAAGGGTCCCTATTTTTATTTATCAAAGGTCAAAATAATCAGTTAAAAATAAAATGGGGGGGTTGTTGCATAGCACAACACAACCAAACAAACCAATCAGTATCTTCCTTTTCCATATGGCCTCACATGCCGCCTGACTGGCTGTCATGTACTCTGCCTCGGCTAAACTTGGTGCAATTGAACTCTGATTCCTGTTGTACCAAGAAATTGTTGTCAATCTTATGCTGAAGATCCCTCCTAATGTGCTCTTTCTATATGATGGACTTCCTGCCCAATCAGCAACTGGTGAAGCCTTGAAGCTTCACTCCCTCTTTCTGTCTATACCATAATCCATACTTTGTAGTGCCCCTGAGATATCACAATACATGTTTCCCTGCCTTCCAAAAGAGCTTGGTCGGCTTAACCATAGCTTGAAAAAGCTGGTTAAATGCATAGCATATGTTTGGTCGTGTGTTCACCAAGTACATGAGTGAACCCATAAGCTGCTTGAAAATAGTAGCATCCACTACCTCACTTGAAGTACCATCCTCCTTCCTCTAGTTTCCTACAAGAGGAGTCTCCATGGGTTTACAGATCTCCATGTGGAACTTCCTCAAAATCTCTTTGGCATACTTACCTTGAGAAAACAATAGCTCCCCATCACACTGCCATAACTCCCAACCAAGGAAATAGTGAAGGATTCCCATGTCCTTCATCTCAAACTCTCTTGCAAGATTGTCTTTGCAAGAAGTTATGAGTTGCTCATCACCTGTCAGAATAAGATCATCAACATGAAGTACGATAGTCAAAATCTTACCATCAACCACAATCTGGTACAGGTTCACATCCACTTCACTCTTCGTGAAGCCCAACCCGGAGAAATAGTTTTCAATCTTGGTGTACCAAGCACAAGGTGCTTGCTTCAGCCCATACAGTGCTCTCTTGAGTCTGCACACATGCGACTCACTATCAAAGGTCTCAAAACCTTCTAGATTCTCAATGTATACTTCTTCCTCAATAACTCCATTGAGAAATGAAGTCTTCACATCCACCTGATGTATCTGCCACCCCATCTGCGCTGAGAGTGCAAGGATAGATCTAATCGATGAGTACCTCGTAACCAGTGCAAAATTATCCTCATAGTCAATCCCCTCAACTTGTGAGAATCCCCAGGCTACAAATCTAGCCTTGTACTTCTCCACACTCTCATCTGCTTCCTGCTTCACCTTATAGATCCATCTAGATCCAACCACTAATTTCCCGCCTGGTCTTGGGACAACATCCCATGCACTGTTCTTGACAATGGAGTCATGCTCCTCAACCATGTTATCAACCCAAGTTGGTTGCTACATTTCTTCCTCAAAAGAGGATGGTTTTGTCACATTACACTTTCTCATAAGAGTATGAGCCATGTATCGAGTAAACCTCTCTAGTAACTGTCTTTGTCTGCGCAGTGATGTAGGTACTCCTACATGTTCTACCGCATCAAGTCTCAATTTGTCAGCTTTTGTGGTGTGCCTCCTACCATGTCTGGTGGATGGCTCTGCATGAGTGGTTTATGTCACTCAATGATCCTCCACATATGGTTGCTCCACATGTTGAGGTTCATCCTTTGGAACCAAGAGTTCCTCATCTGCATGCAAATCAAGCTCCCTTTCAAGGGACAATCACATGGCTTTCTCCTCATCAAATTTTACATCCCGTCTAACAACAATCATCCTATTGTTCGGAAAAATACACCTGATAGTTGTGGGGAGTATCAATGTACCCCAAAAATATCCCAATCTTAGTTGTTGGTTCTAGCTTCTTTCTGGAATCTTTGGTCACATGGAAATAGACAGATGAGCCAAAAATTTTAAAATATGAAATATCACATTTCTTACCAAAAAAAGCCTCCTCTGGTGTACTCATTCCAAGTATCTGATGAGGACTACGGTTCTACACAAATACTGATGTGTTGCATGCCTCTACCCATAGATGCAATGGTAGGCCCTGATGTTACACCTCATTTTGTCACCATGAAATTTTACTGTTCATATGGGTCTATCACCATCCATATCATGTTCCCTTAGAGGTCAAAAACACTAATGTTCATGAATCAAGCTTGGAAATTAGAGAAAAGCTCTGTAAAACCCTTAAAAGTCTCCTGTTTAGTTTTACTAGCCTTTCCCTATGCATGCGTTGATGATCCTTCCATTAGTTGCAGTGACTACCGCACTATTTTCCACTAAAACCTTCACACCCCAATGAAAATAAATTAAAATAAAAAAGTAACTTCTACAAGCCTAGTTGTTTGAATATTCTCCCAACTGGAAGCCTCTAGAGTCGCGCCAATTCGAGCTGTATCCATTTACTCATGGAGCTTATCCCTTGGTTCAAGGAAATCAAATCCCTTCATGAGAGGAATCCATCCCCCTCTTCATGGAACTTAAACTACCTTCATTCCACTATAAATTGAGCTTAAGTTTTAGGTTGAAGGGTAGATACCAATGTGATTAGAGACTGATATATATAGTTTCTAAGCTAAAGAGAGTGCATAGAGTGCATAATTTCTATACTAGTGAGTTTTTTTTGACACACTGAAGATCACAACTTTGTGCCCATAACTTCAGGCTAGTTATTCTAGAGAGGAAGGCTTATCAGACTGACAGAGAATGATTACTCAAGACCCCGGGAGAAATCTGTACAACATCAAGGCATCTGGTTGTAAGATTTCTCTTTCTATTTTGATAATACATATGGATCTCTTTTTCTCATTGTTTTTTTTATGTATTTATGGGAGTAATGTCAATACTTAGACTCCTTGATCACTAAGTTGGATTAGTACTTTTTTATTATTAAATGTTGCAAATAATTTTATTATTCTTCTTGTCTTTGATTGCAGGTTCTACTCATTGGAGAACTACTTTGGAGCGATGGGACAAAGGGCTACATCAGACATTTGGATTTCAAGGTAGGAGCATGTCCTCTCTACTTTACTATTATAATGATCTTAAAATACAATGGAATCTAGAGAAAGAGGTATTCAAATGGATCTTTATTTCTAGTTACTCGCAGGAGTACTAGGGAGATCACTCTTGTCCACAAGAGGGATTAATCCTCGTAAAAAATTGGCGACCATACTAGGGATCTAGAGCTTAGTTTTATTTGTTTATATTCAATTTGAAACTTTAGTTTTCTGATTTTGACTTCTCTGAGTGTGGTTGGGTAGATAATTTTTTAGGACCTCTAAGAAAGAAGTCTATATTTCATTTTTTCCCAATTTTTCCTTGTCTGCACGGTTCTTTTTGGAAGACAGAGAAGAAACTTGCGCAACTTGTTAGTTCAATCCAATGCACATGCACTCTGTTGTCAACTGATAAGCTGTGCACCCCCTGGAAATTTTTTGAAAAAAATAAATTTCTCTCTTTCAGAGGCAGATAACCAAATTCTTTAAGTTTTCCCTGATCCATCCCAATTATCAGATCTTGTGTGAGAACTCCCTATCAGTTATTTTGAGTCTTTTATGATTGATCACCCTATTTGCATTTTACAAGTTAGGGTTTGCCTAGTTTATTTTTTCTCTGCATGGAATATACCTTTGTTTGCCTTAGCTCACTGGTTTTATGATCTTGTCTTCTTGAGCCATCATGATTCTAGCCAACCTTACTTTTATGAATATTTTTTCCTTGTTCATTTTCAAACCCAAAATAGCTTCTAGCTCACTGAAGCCTGATTCAACACCAAGCACTCTTGGATGATTTCATTCCTATTAAGATAAGTGGAAACCTTCTTAGTATGATCACAACTAAGAGAAATCATTTGCAAACATTCATAAGTATCCTAGTTAGAATTCAAAATTAGATTTTTTTTTTTTCATTTTGAAATTTATACTTTTTAGGGTTTTTTAGGAATTCTTTTCTTTTGGGAATTGATTGATTGTTTTAAATTGTAGTTTTTGTCTTGGTTATTAGAGAATTTCATTCGGAAAGAGAAATTTATCATTATTTCAAATTTATTTCTTCATGAAATTGTATTCTTTTCAAAAAGGATTGTGTTTATGAGTAAGGAAATTTGTGTTGAAAATCAATAAATCTCTTAACTTTCTCCGAAATAGAATTCATTGAAAAGAAAGTTTCATTTCTCATATAGATGCATTTAGAGTATTTTGCGTCGGGTCACAACATCATCAAAGTTTCAACTCCATAACCTTTGTGTTGAATAATAGCCAAATCAATACAATGCCTAATAAAATCAATCTAGACATCTTTTACATTTTCTAGGGCTCATTCCACCAACATAAATTAGGCTAGTGTTTTGGAATATGTTGTAATAAGCCTTCCAAAGTAGTTTAAACAAACAAGTAGAATCTTGCGGTAGGGAAATCCAATTGTTGCATTTTTACACTAGGAAGCTCTTCTTAAAAGAGTCAAGCACAAGATCATGTCGAGCCTAGTGCCTATCTCATTGCAAAAGACAGAAGATGTGCATGTAATACAAACGGTAAACCTAGGATTAACCATTGTCGAGGAGCATGGGGTTACTTGTTGGCAAACCTTAGATTTACCATGTCAAGGAGCCTTCAAGGGGATTGAGCTTAATACTCTGCCCTTGCGTGTATATCAGATCATAAATTGTTCCCCTAGGTGCATTTTTCTTCGTCGGTGACCTTAGTGGCCATAATATTTAGGATTTTTCCCAAGGTGGCGGTGGAGGGAAGGTCCCATTGTACCTGGAACAGATGTCGGCTAGACTCACTTGGAATTTTCAGATGGTACTCTTCACTTCAAGATGGCATAAGTGGAGAGACTTGCACCAGACTATTTCATTAAGCAAGTTTTCGGGGTAACTGTTCCGACTGCCAAGTTTTCCACATTAACTTCTACGACGTTGGATTTCATCACCAACTAGTGTTTTTAGTGTGCAAACATATTTTTGTGAGTGGTTTGTCTCTTATATTTTGTAGGCATGTGTTCAAATTGCTTGTTTTCTTAGCGGCCTTAGGTCTATTTTGTTGAAACATTTTTTGATTACATGTGTTAAACATTAACCATGGCTGAATTACTAAGGCACTCTCGTAGAATATAGAGGAAACCCCCTGAGTATACACCAAGTCAATTAGAAAAGATTAAACCTGAAAGAGGTCAACAATCAAGAACCGGGTCTACTAAACAAGGGAAAACATCTATAATAGTACATCCTGATTACGAAGTAAATCAACCTCAAACATTAGGAAGAAATCAAGAATAACTAGAAATTTCAGAATTAATCACAGTTGAGTTTGTAACCAGTGAATTAACAGATACTCAACTTATTGAACTCGAAATATCTGAACCTGAATCAAAATATACTTCGTCTAAGTCAACTTCGAAGTTCATAGCCTGAACTCCTAGTCGTCCTTGTTCACCTTGAGTAAAGCTTCGCATTACTGAGAACCTTCCTCCTAGCCTAATTAGTATCGAATAGATTACTAACACGAAAAAAGAGATCACAATTCCTTCGCGTCAAGAATCTTTAGATCTAAGGTATAGTGAACCGATTCACCCTTACATTCCTTTTAAAACGGACCCTTGGTATCAACAATTTACTGACTTTCTACATAGTACTGGTCTCAATTATTCACCACGCCGCATTCCTTTTTACTCCATACCTAGAGGTAATTACATATCTTCATCAAGCATGTTATGTGAGTCATCCATGTTTTCTTCATCGCTAGAAATTTTTTTATATGGTGGTCCATCAGTTCCTGCTGGATACCAGTCGCTCTCTGGTACTTTCTCGGGAGCATCTCCCTCTTCTGAAAATATTACACGATCAACTGGTCTTAATGAATCTAATACCGAAAATTTGACAATAGAACAAGTCTATATGATGACCGAAAATATTCCTTCAACTGACCCTCAAGGTGGCAATTTACTGCCTGGGGGGTAGTATACTCCTCAAGGACATCCTATTAAAGGGAAGTACCCTATGCCAGGGCCACATCCTATTCAAGGGAAGTACCCTATGCCAGGGCCACATCCTATTCAAGGAAAACTGCCTTCTCAAGGGAAAAATTTCTATCAAGAGCAACCGTCATTTCAAGGAGGCCAACCTTTTACTGGAAATTATCCGGGAAATTATCAAACTTACGTTCCAATACCCCAAACCAATTATGGTAAACCTTATGCACCACAACCTTTAATGGGAGCTCCTTATCCTAGTGTTAATATAGTGTAGAACCCATCGTTGAATCAAAAACATTTGCAACCTACTGTACAAGTACCTTATAATCAACTTGGTCAGCTAACTGGTCAATTTATTTACACCCAAGTCCAACAACCTACCCATCCTGCACTTCAAATTACACCTCAAGTATCTATACCTAGTAGTCAGCAAGCTGGTCTGAGTACCCCAAAAACTCTTGTCAAATCTGCTGTGAAAAATTCTATTCAACAACCAAGTACACCTATCCCTGGAGTTTCTTAAGTCCATGTTGCTACAACCCTTCAAACAACGGCATCAACTGTAACACAGGAAATCCCTCAAGTCACTGCTCCTCAAAACAGACTTGTTGTTCAGTATACTGTTCAAACCTCTACAGGAAAACCCGATGTAGCTACAATTCCAACAAGGCAACCTTTTCTAGGTCAGTTTTTGAATCAACCTTTTCAAGGGAAGTTTCAATATGGACCAACAGGACAAAATCCAGTCTACCAAGGTCAACCATACCCTGGTTATACATATCAAATACCAACTCAACCACATTTTGGCATGGCTAACCCTGGATACCTCGAAGGTATTCCAATCCCATTTGCACAGGCTATTCCAATTTGTCCTGGATATCCTCCTCCAGGTACTGGTATTGTTCCTCAAGGTTAATAGTTTGCTCAATAGGACCCTAATCGTCGGTTACCATTTATTGAAACTTTAGACTTGCCATATTTTTCGCGCCTCATGAATGATCTGATTTATTATCTTATGTTTTGGCTGACAATGCCAACTAAGTTGCCCAGTGATATATCAAATTTTGAAGGAAAATCAGGAGAAGACCCCTCAAATCATGTGATGACTTATCATCTTTGGTGCGCATCCAACTCCTTAATCGATGATTCCATTTGATTGAGACTTTTTCAAAGAACATTGATAGGCTTAGCTGCAAAGTGGTATATTGAATTACCATGAGGCTCTTTCAATAATTTCAATCCCTTAGCAACAACTTTCCTAAATCAATTTCATTTTCCAGTCCGTTATGACAATGGCACGGAACTCTTAACTTCATTAAAATAGAGTATGCCTACATACATTTCATATCACATACATGAATGGAGATGTAGATGACGTTTAGTGAAGGTTTTCATTCTAGATCAAATTTTGGTAGAATGGTTCTTTAAATCATTACTTCCAAAGATCATTGAAGACGCAACCAAGGGAGGTGTTGTTATAGAAGAACAGGTCATAGCTCAAGCACAATACTTATACCTTGTATACACACAGTCTGGTACTCTATATGAAAAAATTTCTGACTTGCCACGCCCACATCAAATTACTGCAACTCCTTTTGGTTCTCATTCTACAGATGGTGTAATTGGTACAGTTAGTACTACAAAGAGTAAGAAGAAGTCATCTAAACCTACTTCTCCCATAATAAATTTTCCAAATTCACCTAAAGGAGATTCTTCCCTTAAAACTTCTTCTGACATTCATGTTGTAGATTCATCCACGACTAAAGCTAAAACCAAATAAGAAGAAAGGAAAGAATAAAAATAAACAAAATACATCTCCTAAAGAGAAAACAGAAAAAACCAAACCATCTGATGAAAAACGGAAACCTTGTTATCCTTGTCTTATCTGTGACAAGGATCACTATACCAAGGAGTGTCCTCATCAGGCCAAGGTGTCCAAATTTTTCAAAGGTTCACCCACACCTGTTGTCTTGAAGGATCCTTTTCCCTCTCAATATAGTAAAATGATCGAATCTTCTTCCAATTCATCGACAGATATTTTAATGATGTCTCAGGTCATGGTTGCGACATGATCTCAAGACTATGGATCTAAGAGTCCTGTAACTGGTAAAGATAGTGAATATTCTAGTCAAACACCAGCCATACCTCCTTTAGTTTCTAAACCACTTAAAATCGATAAACCTAACTCTAATTTATTGATTAAACCACCAAATAAAATTGTACTTCGGAAATCGACTTTCAATCCACATGTGAGAGCTGCTCAGAATTACAACATTGTTGAAGATTTGGCCATATCCAAATTTTATATATTCAGGAGTATATGAGCCTTTTTCAGTTAACTGTTTATTTATTTTTATCTTTGTCATTTGAGGTTCCTTCATGTTTCTATTTACTTCATTGCATGCTTCTACTTCTGTAGGAACCTTCTGAGCTGCTTCATTATCCTTGACAGCTTTTACAAAAATGATATTCATGTTATCTATTTATTTGACTTTACTTGTTTCTCCTTCATAGCCTATCCCAGTTTTTATCAGAGGAGATCTTTGAGCATCTATTATTTTATTCAACTTATCAGAGCTTGTCATTTGAGAAGTGTTTATTGACAATTTCCTTTGGGTGTTTTCTAATTTCTTCCTCAAGCATACTACTTCTTCTTCCAATTTCTCTTGCTTCTGAATTTTATCCTCAATTTCCTTAAGTAAAGTGTCTTCTACCTTCTTGGCTTCTTCAAGCTCTACTTTCAACTGAATGAGGTCCTCTAAACATTTTTCTTCTCTTACATATTTCAGGAGAATATCTTTCTATTTTCTGCACTTTAGTTTAAGTCTGTCTATTTCCTCCAGGGCACTTCTTAGCTCCCCCTCAAGATCAACTTCACCTTCTTCCTCATCTTCTAGAAGGAATCCTTCAAGCTCTTCCTTGGCCATCAATACAAATTCAGAGGTTCCCTCTTCATTGGAGGATTCATCTGAGCTTTTAGATGCACTACTGTCTTGCTGAGCATAAAATGATTTTCTATTGAATCTCTTCCCTTTTTTCCAGTTATTTGTTTTGGTTTGCTCTGTTTCTTGACTGTGATTTTTTGTTTTCTTATGAGGATACTTAAAAGCATAGTGCCCAACACTTCCACAGCTAAAGCATTTAAATGGAAGTTTACCTTTATATTTTCCTGAGCCTCTATCCAATTTTCTGACAAATTTGGCATCTTCTTCATCAAAGAAAAAGCATATATCTTCTTTTTTCTTTTCTGTCTTAAAGGTTGCCTCCCTCACATTTTACTTCCTCTGTGGCAGTCTCATCTCATAGGCTGTTAGGTTTCCAAGTAATTGGTTCATGGTCAGAGTTTCCCAATCAGTTATTTCTTCTATGGCAGAAACCTTGGCGTTAAAGCTGGATGGTAAAGATCTTAGAATCTTTTGAACAATTACACACTCTTTTATGGTTTCTCCTAGAGCTTCCATGTTATTCACAATTTCTACAACCCTTAAGAAGAAGCTGGCAATGTCTTCATCATCATTCATTTTTATAATTTCAAACTGAGCTCTATAGACTTGCAATTTGGCTATCTTCACCTTTTTGTCTCCCTCATGGATGCTTTCTAATGTATCCCATATTTCTTTGGCAACCTTGTTGTGCATTACTTTGATAAATTCTACCTCACACAGTCCACTTAAGAGAGCATTCATAGCTTTTGCATTAGCTACAAAATCTAGTTTGGCATCTTTCTCTAAGTCAGACTCCTTTGGGGCATATCCCAATTCCACAGCAGCCCAAACTTCTATTCCTAGAGACATTATGTACGTCCTCATTCGTATTTTCCAGAAGGCATAATTTGTACTGGTGAACAAAGGGGATTTATTTGTTGAGAATCCTTCTAGACTAGCCATCCTGGGGACCTAGGATCTCCTTCCAGTTGTTAAACTGATACAGAAGGAACCTGGCTCTAATACCAGTTGTTGAAACCTTGGTTAAACTGAGAGGGTGGGGTGAATCAGTTTAATGCAGTCATGTTCTTATTAAACTTTCTTTTATACTCATTCACATCATCATTTTTTGATCAACTTAATATACAATGGAACAACAATCTTAATAAGTGAGCAGCAGGTATTAAGCAGAATAAATACAGAATATCAACACATAATCATTATGCATATAGACAACAGATATAAGTGGAAACCCATAACGGAGAAAACCACATCTTATTATTGTTGTGATGCAAAGGCAAGCTCCAACTCCCTCTCACCACTGATTTTCTGTAGGATCCTACCTACAGGAGGCTACAACCTCAATTCTGCAAGCTACAACTTGCAAGGAAGCTCCAACTCCCATCTATTTTCTACAAGCTACAACCTACAGGAGGCTCCTACCTCAACCAGCTACAAATGACATATATCAAGCTACAACTTGATATGGAAGCACCCACTTCCTCACTCTTTCAAAATAAACACATGCTGATTTACCTGGATATCAGCTCTGTTCTGTTCCTTCTTCACTGCTGTCCACCAGCCTTCATATCTGCCTTATATCATCTTTGAACCTTCACAGCTTCTCTATCTGCTCCTCCTTCTTCTTACCCTCTCTACCTCATTTCTCCATTCTCTAACCTCTCTATGCATATCTATGTGACATCATTTATAGAGATTATCTCATGATTGTTTGCATTCCACAGGGCATTCGAACTGAACATCCATGACTCTTTGCCTTCCACCTTCTCATTTCTTTTCCATCTCGTTCAAAAGAATATAGTAATATGTAAAAATTTCAGTTTTACAGTGGATTTTTGTTTGCCTACGAAGATTTGCCTTAGCATCAAAAACAATATAAAATTAATTAAAACATTTCATTAGGGGAATTTTGAGGTCTAAAATGGGCCTCCTAAGAAAAATTTACAACAAAAATAAACTTTATAACAACCAATAGGATTCAAGATGATGATGTCAACCATGGGGGATGATTTACCATTTCTTAAATAAAAAGGTAAAAATATTAAAAAATAATAAAATAATAAAACTACTTTTTCAACTCGTATTTTCAACTTATCTCCCAAAATTTTTACTCAAATTTCGAGTGGGAGTACTCGTTGGATGCAAAATTTAATTCCTCATCCAAGGAGTACCCATGTTGCATACTTTCGATGAACTCTACTACACGAAAAATGAGAAATACATAAAAACGTGATTGTAATCACGTTTTTTTATGTATTTCTCATTTTTCGTGTAGTAGGACCCATCGAAAGTATGCAACATGGGTACTCCTTGGATGAGGAATTAAATTTCGCATCCAATGAGTACTCCTGCTCGAAATTTGAGTAAAAACTTTGGGAGATAAGTTGAAAATATGAGTGGAAAAAGTAGTTTTTTCATTTTTCCCTCTAAAATTTGATGATGTCATCAAATCTTATTTGATTTATTCCACTATTATTTTATATTTTCCTTAGGAGGCCCATTTTAGACCTCAAAATTCCCCTAATGAAATTTACATTTGCAACAGATATATCTCCTTCAACCCTTCCAATTCTTGGCTCACTGTGTGTTTGTCTTTTCTGCTGCTGTAGTGTAACAGTTCTGCATACTCTCCTGTTTTCTATGCATGTACCCCTGCCAAACCCACATCCTCCAAGTTCATTGTGTATATAAAAATGCATCCCAAATTTTTCTCCAACCAAACTCAAATCTGGGATACCTTGACAATTTAATGCCGAAGTTTTTATATCTCAAATCCCAGATTTGAGATATTAAAATAAAATTCTTATGGTTTTAAAAACCACCTCTCAATCCAGCTCAAATTCCCAATCTGGCACATTCAAATTAATGCTGAAGTTTTTCCATCAAAGGTTAAAATCTTTGTTATAACCCAACAATGCAAATTCACTTGCATAAGCTTCTTTCAATAAACTTGATGGTTTATAAAAGGCAACAATACCAACTTTGGATGTGAAAGTTTCATTATTCAATCAATGATTGTGAAACCATATATATACATAAATACCCAATAATCAACTTCAGTTCTAAGGTGTACAAGCCAAATGACCCTTAGAAATACTCACGGCCACAAAATTTCATTCCCAAATGTCAAACATAAATAACTAACCTCAATTAAATGGAAATTTCCTTTAACCTCAAAACACCACATCTGACCATAATATAATTTTGCGCTCATGCATAACACCAAGGGTTAATTTTATTTCAACTCTCGAATGCCAAAAAATACATAGCACATATGTATTAGACCAAAGCTCACTTCCATATATGGTCCACACGTTATGCATATTAATTCTGGTCCCATCATTTCATTAATACTTCCAGCTTATAAAACAAAGCATCGCGTCAATTTATAATGCAACTAGGCCCGACAAGTTAACTTACCTCTTCATCTAACGGTGGCAGACTTATCACGCTTCCACTAACAAATCCAATGGCAGTCGCGTATTAAATTTGCTCAATTTTTAATCCATCAACCCGCGCAATAAAAGTGGGTCCCAACATTAACTTACCATTCACATCCAATGGCTGACTATTGATCGCATTGTTTCTCCCCAATCCAACAATAATCGCGTAACCAAAATGCACGGATTTTAATTCTCAGAAATTACGCAATATTCGTGGTTTTTAAAAACCACCTCCACCTTACGTGTCAAGTGGGGACCAATATCGCATTTTTTTGAGGAATTCTACTTACCAGTCTTGAGGTCATGCGAGACCACTTGTTTTGGGTTTTGAAACCACCATTACTATTCATCGTATGGTCCCACCATATTCTTAACTCACAGTTCCACTTCTACTCTTTGTCTTCGCCTTTTAGTCACGGTATCTCTTTTCTAAAACTGTGCCATCGGGACTCATATAGTCTTCCCTTTGCATTTCCTCTTCATGAGTTATTTATGCACAATTCCACTGCGCCATTCCATCTTCAGTTTTTGCACAATGGGAATCGGTTCACCGTGACCTCACTCGGTCCTTTCATCATTCGATCATCATCATTCCTCATTGAACTTCTTCTACAGTTCTTCTAATCTGCTACAAGGGCCTAAGTAAGCTGTAAATCTTCCATTGGACAACTCAATGCTTTGTTATTTATTCCAGCTTCTTTCTATATCCGACGCAGCCTCAGATATATATATTTGATCATCAGTACGTATCACGTTTCTTTCCCCACCAATATACTCAGCCTAACACGGTAAACACTTAGCCACTATTGGTGAATATAATTCGACTTCACAGGCCCAACTCAACCTCAATTATATCAATCCAAATGAAATCAATTACAAAATCCCTCTTAGTCCTGGCCAGATATTCATGTCAATGGTCCTGTTTTACAACTTTCTTAGGCTTACAGAAACTCTATTCCTAAAACCTACTCTAACTTTGTCTCTCCGGCTCTACTCCTTTTGCTTCTTTGCTCCTTTGAATGATAGTCTAAGTGTTGCTCATGTCTTCTCCTTTGCCATCAATGACAATATTTCCGACAATCTCCCCCTTTGGCATTGATGGCAATACTTTAATACTCTTCTTTTGCTTGCTTTTCCTCCCCCTTTGACATAAATGGCAAAGGGTTGCTCATTTCCTAGTGTGGTTTCCAAATCTTGTCCATAATACTCTGATCTTGAGGACCTGTTCCATGCACTGCTAACTTGCTCTAGCTCTTTTGTGACAATATTTGTTGACTGATCTTCCCCTGGAATGATGCTTTCTTTTCATGTTAGAGAGTAACATCTGCAGACACTACCCCTAGTTTGTCTCTTAGATATTCAAATGGTTCTTTAGCAAGAGGTTTTGTGAATATGTCTGTTATTTGTTCCTTTGGTGGTACATATTCCAACTTCACTACTTTATGTGCTACTTTTTCTCTGAGGAAATGATACTTAATTGGGATGTGCTTTGTTTTTTAATGAAATACAGGATTTTTTGATATACTTATTGCACTTGTATTGTCACATTTGATTGAAATGGGATCATCCATGCTTACCTTCATGTCTTGGAGAGTTTGTTTCATCCACATTACTTGTGTGCAACATGTTGCCACTGCTATGTATTCCACTTCTGTTTTAGATAGAGAGATAAAAGTTTGCTTCTTGCTTAGCCATGCCACCAAATTTTTCCCCAAATAAAATGCACCTCCACTTGTGCTTTTCCTGTCATCCATGTAGCTGGTCCAATCTGCATCTGTATATGTTGTCAAAGTGAAGCTTTTGCTTTTTGGATACCATAGCCCATAATGTGCAGTTCCTTGTAGATATCTAAATATTCTCTTGATTGCTAGTAAGTGATTTTGTTTTGGTGCTGCTTGATATCTTGCCACAAGTCCTACTTCCAACACAATGTCTGGTCTAGAGGCAATTAGGTATAGTAGACTTCCTACCATGGATCTGTAAAGTCTTTGATCTATATCTGTAGATCCATCATTAGCACATAGCTTGCATCTAGTGATCATGGGAGTTGACACAGGTTTGCAGTCTTCCATTTGGAACCTTTTCAACATCTCTCTTAAGTATTTTTCTTGTGAGATGAATGTTTCTGTGCTCTTTTGTTGAATTTGAAGTCCTAAATAGAAGGTGAGCTCTCCAATCATAGACATCTCAAATTCTGATTTCATTTCTTCAGCAAATTATTTTGTTAACTTCTCTTTGTTGCTACCAAACATGATGTCATCTACATATACTACGATAATTAGGAGTTCATTTTCATTAGCCTTTATGTACAAATTGTTGTCTACTCCTCCTTTCTTAAAACATTATTTTTTCAAGTATTTGTCCAGCCTTGAATACCATGCACGAGGACCTTGTTTCAGCCCATATAAGGCTTTCTTTAATCTGCACACACAGTCTTGTTTATTTGTTAAGGAGAATACTTTAGGTTGTTCCATGTAGACTTCTTCCTCTAGATCTCCATTCAGGAAGGCAGACTTCACATCCATTTGATATACCTTGAAATCATGATAACATGCAAGGGCCAAAAACATTCTAATTGCTTCCATTTTGGCTACAGGGGCAAAGGTTTCATCATAATCAAGACCTTCAATTTGTGAATATCCCTTGCATACAAGTCTGGCTTTATTTCTGATTACCTGCCCTTGTTCATTCATCTTATTCTTGAATATCCATTTTGTGCCAATGAAATTTTTCCTAGTGGGTCTTGGAATTAATTCCCAGGTATTGTTCTTCTCAATTTGGTCCAATTCTTCATTCATAGCATTTACCCAGTTTTTGTCTTTGCTGGCTTCTTTAAACTTCTTTGGCTCTATTAGAGATAGCATGGCTAGGTATACTTCTTCTGTCTATTCAGCAAGTTTTCTTCTTGTCTGGACTCCCACACTCTTGTCCCCAATGATTTGATCTTCTGGATGATTCTTTTGAGTGTGTCTTGAGGGACCTTTTGAGTTTAATTCAATATCTTCTATTGTCTTGCTCAGTTAATCATTATCTTGTTTCTCTTCTTCATGATCTTCTGGAGGATCGCTGCATCTTGTACTTCTTGTTCTATCTGGTAGATCTTCATCAAATCTTACATCAATGCTTTCCACAATTTTGTGTAGTGTTTTGTTGTAGCGCCTGTAACCCTTACTCTTCGATGCATATCCTAAAAGTATTCCTTCGTCAGCTCTTGCATCAAACTTCCTTGGTTTCTCATCATTATTTTTATGAAACACTTGCTTCCAAAGACTTTAAAGTGATTTACTGATGCTGGTTTACCATGCCATAATTCGTAAGGAGTCTTGTCACAGTTTGGTCTTAAATGAGATTTGTTAAGAATATGAACAATTGTGTGTACTACTTCTGCCCAGAAGGTTTGGGGAATGTTACATTCTTGCATCATTGCTCTGGCAATCTATTGTACTGACCTATTTTATCTCTCTATCACTCCATTCTATTGAGGTGTACCAGCAATTGTAAACTATTGTTTTATCCCATTTTCATTGCATAGGTCTACAAAATCATAGTCTGTGAATTCACCTCCTCTGTCTGATCTGATGCAATTTAACTTGCATCCTATTTGATTTTCTTCCAATGCCTTGAATATCTTGAATTTCTCAAGTGCTTCAGATTTATATTTGAGAAATGATACCCATGTAATTTTGGAAAAATCATCTATTATCAGCATGAAATAAGATTCTCCACTTGGTGCTTTAGTTCTTTAAGGTCCACACAGGTCCATGTGAACAAGCTGAAGAGGTCTACTTGTAGATAGTTTCTCTTTGGTCTTGAAAGATGTGCAGGTCTGCTTGCCTAGTTGGTAGGATTTACATATGGTATTTGAAGGCTTCTTTATGACTGGCATATCTCTGACTGCATTATTCTTGCTCAGACTTATGATGTGGTCAAAGTTTAGGTGTCCCAATATTCTCTACCATAACCATGATTCATCAAGTTTTCTTAGGTGACATGCTTCATCCTCTTCTTTCACTATATAGACATTACTTTCTGTTTGAATACCTTTGATCAAGGTCTTTCCTGTGGTGCTTGATCTTACTTCACAGTCTTGTGCTCTAAAAAGAACCTCACAGCCTTTGTCACACTTTTGACTGACACTTAGCAGATCGGCTTTCAGCCCATCCACAAATAGTACATCTTGAGCCTTTCCTCTTCCATTATCCAGACTAACTGAGCCTTTCCCTTTGATTTTCCCTGCTTTATCATTGCCAAATGTTACATTCCCAGATTTATTTTCATCAAAGGTTACAAACTTGCTTCAATCTCCAGTCATGTGTTTTGAGCATCCACTGTCCAAATACCATTGGTTTTTCTAATCTTGAGTTATTAGAGCTAGGTCACACTTATTCAAATTCTTTTTCCACTGCATGCATCCTTTTGTTTGGTACCTTTCCTGAGAGGATGGACCACCTTCTTTGAGCGGACATTTGTGACACTTGGGCCCGATTTTATGGCAGTCAAAGCATTTGATTATGTTTCTGAATGAATTATGTACACGAGTGAATTCTCCATTGTTCATCCATCGCCTTGAGTTTCCATACATCAATCTTTTTTCATTCATTCTACATTCCTTGGCTTTATGGCTGAACTCCTTAAAGTAAAAACAATACCCATAAAAACAATTAGCATACCTGATGAAGGGTTGTCTTCTCCATTTGTTTGCTTGAGGTAGTCTTTTCACTTTTTGCATCCTTTGCTGTTTGGAATCGATTCTCCTTTTATGACAGTATGCGGAAATATGTCCCAGTTTGTGGTAGGCATAACAAGTGACATTTTTCATAGGAGGGAAGAATCTCCTTTGATAGCTTCCAAATTTTATATATTCAGGAATATATGAGCCTTTTTCAGTTGATTGTTTATTTATTTCGTTCTTTTTCATTTGAGGTTCCTTCATGTTTCTGTTTACTTCATTGCAGGCTTCTGCTTCTGTTGGAACCTTCTAAGCTGCTTCGTTATCCTTGACAGCTTTTACAAAAATGATATTCATGCTATCTGTTCCTTTGACTTTACTTGTTTCTCCTTCATATCCTATCCCAGTTTTTATCAGAGGAGATCTTTAAGCATCTAGTATTTTATTCAACTTATCAGAGCTCGTCATTTGAGAAGTGTTTATTGACAATTTCCTTTGGGTGTTTTCTAATTTATTCTTCAAGCATACTACTTCTTCTTCCAATTTCTCTTGCTTCTAAATTTTATCCTCAATTTCCTTAAGTAAAGTGTCTTCTACCTTCTTGGCTTCTTCAAGCTCTACTTTCAACTGAATGCGGTCTTCTAAACTTTGTTCTTCTCTTACATATTTGAGGAGAATGTCTTTCTGTTTTATGCACTTTAGTTTAAGTCTGTTTATTTCCTCCAAGGCACTTCTTAGCTCCCCCTCAAGATCAACTTCACCTTCTTCCTCATCTTCTAGAAGGAATCCTTCAAGCTCTTCCTTGGTCATCAATACAAATTCAGAGGTTCCCTCTTCATTGGAGGATTCATCTGAGCTTTCAGATGCACTATTGTCTTGCTGAGCATAAAATGATTTTCTATTGAATCTCTTCCCTTTCTGCCAGTTATTTGTTTTGGTTTACTCTGTTTCTTGAGTGTGATTTTTTGTTTTCTTATGAGGACACTTAGAAGCATAGTGCCCAACTCTTCCACAGTTAAAGCATTTAAATGGAAGTTTACCTTTATATTTTCCTGAGCCACTATCCAATTTTCTAACAAATTTGGCCTCTTCTTCATCAGAGCAAGAGCATATATCTTCTTTTTTCTTTTCTGTCTTAAAGGTTGCCTCCCTCACATTTGACTTCCGCTGTGGCAGTCTCATCTCAGAGGCTGTTGGGTTTCCAAGTAATTGGTTCATGGTCAGATTTTCCCAATCAGTTGTTTCTTCTATGGCAGAAACCTTGGGGTTAAAGCTGGATGGTAAAGATCTTAGAATCTTTTGAACAACTACACACTCTTTTATGGTTTCTCCTAGAGCTTTCATGTTATTCACAATTTCTGCAACCCTTAAGAAGAAGCTGGCAATGTCTTCATCATCATTCATTTTTATATTTTCAAACTGAGCTCTATAGACTTGCAGTTTGGCTATCTTCACTTTTTTGTCTCCTTCATGGATGCTCTCTAATGTATCCCATATTTATTTGGCAGTCTTGTTGTGCATTACTTTGATAAATTCTGCCTCACACAGTCCACTTAAGAGAGCATTCATGGCTTTTGCATTAGCTACAAAATCTAGTTTGGCATCTTTCTCTGAGTCAGACTCCTTTGGGGCATATCCCAATTCCACAGCAGCCCAAACTTCTATTCCTAGAGACATTATGTACGTCCTCATTCGTATTTTCCAGAAGGCATAATTTGTATTGATGAAAAAAGGGGCTTTATTTTTTGAGCATCCTTCTAGACTAGCCATCCTGGGGACCTAGGATCTCCTTCCAGTTGTTAAACTGATACAGAAAGAACCTGGCTCTGATACCAATTGTTGAACCCTTGGTTAAACTGAGAGGGGGGGTGAATCAGTTTAATGCAGTCATGTTCTTATTAAACTTTCTTTTATACTCATTCACATCATCATTTTGTGATCAACTTAATATACAATGGAACAGCAATCTTAATAAGTGAGCAGCAAGTATTAAGCAGAATAAATACAGAGTATCAACACATAATCATTATGCATATAGACAACAGATATAAGTGGAAAGCCATAAGGAAGAAAACCACATATTATTATTGTTGTGATGCAAAGGCAAGCTCTAACTCCTTCTCACCACTGATTTTTTGTAGGCTCCTACCTAAAGGAGGCTACAACCTCAATTCTGCAAGCTACAACTTGCAAGAAAGCTCCAACTCCCATCTATTTTCTGCAGGCTACAACCTACAGGAAGCTCCTACCTTAGCCAGCTATAACTGACATCTATCAAGCTACAACTTGATATGGAAGCACCCACTTCCTCACTCTTTCAAAAAAAATAACATGCTGATTTACCTGGATATCAACTCTGTTATGTTCCTTCTTCACTGCTTTCCACCAACCTTCATATCTGCCATATATCTTCTCTGAACCTTCATAGATTCTCTATCTTCTCCTCCTTCTTCTTACCCTCTCTGCCTCATTTCTCCATTCTCTAACCTCTCTATGCATATCTATGTGACATCATTTATAGATATTACCTCATGATTGTTTGCATTCCATAGGGCATTCGAACTGAACAGCCATGACTCTTTGCCTTCCACCTTCTCATTTCTTTTCCATCTTGTTCAAAAGAATATAGTAATATGTAAAAATTTCAGTTTTACAGTGGAGTTTTGTTTTCCTACGGAGACTTTCCTTTGCATCACAAACAATATAAAATTAATTAAAACATTTACATTTACATTTGCAATAGATATATCTCATTCAACCCTTTCAGTTCTTGGCTCACTGTGTGCTTGTCTTTTATGTTGTTGTAGTGTAATAGTTCTGAATACTCTCCTACTTTCTATGCATGTACCCCTGCCAAACCCACATTCTCCAAGTTCATTGTGCATATAAAAATGCATCCCAAATTTTTCTCCAACCAAACTCAAATCTGGGCAAACTTGACAATTTAATGCTGAAGTTTTTATATCTCAAATCCCAGATTTGAGATATTAAAATAAAATTCTTATGGTTTTAAAAACCACCTCTCAATCCAGCTCAAATTCCCAATCTGGCACATTCAAATTAATGCTGAAGTTTTTCCATCAAAGGTTAAAATCTCTGTTATAACCCAACAATGCATATTCACTTGTGAAAGCTTCTTTCAATAAACTTGATGGTTTATAAAAGGCAACAATACCAACTTCGGATGCGAAAGTTTCATTATTCAATCAATGATTGTGAAACCATATATATACATAAAGACCCAATAATCAACTTTAGTTCAAAGGTGTACAAGCCAAATGACCCTTAGAAATACTCACGGCCACAAAATTTCATTCCCAAATGTCAAACATAAATAACTGCCCTCAATTAAATGGAAATTGCCTTTAACCTCAAGACACCACATCTGACCATAATATAATTTTGCGCTCACGCATAACACCAAGGGTTAATTTTATTTCAACTCTTGAATGCCAAAAAATACATAACAAATATGTATTATACCAAAGCTCACTTCCATATATGGTCCACACATTATGCATATTAATTATGTTCCCATCATTTCATTAATACTTCCAGCTTATAAAACAAAGCATCGCATCAATTTATAATGCAACTGGGCCCGACAAGTTAACTTACCTCTTCGTCTAAGAACGACAGACTTATCGCACTTCCACTAACAAATCCAACGGCAGTCGCGTATTAAATTTTCTCAATTTTTAATCCATCAACCCATGCGATAAAAGTGGGTCCCAACATTAACTTACCATTCACATCCAACGGCTGACTATTGATCGCATTGTTTCTCCCCAATCCAACGATAATTGCGTAACCAAAATGCACGGATTTTAATTCTCAGAAATTACGTGATATTCGTGGTTTTTAAAAACCACCTCCACCTTACATGTCAAGTGGGGACCGATATCACGTTTTTTTGAGGAATTCTACTTACCGGTCTTAAGGTCGTGCTAGACCACTTTTTTGGGGTTTTGAAACCACCGTTACTATTCATCGTATGGTCCCACCATATTCTTAACTCACAGTTCCACTTCTACTCTTTGACTTCGCCTTTTATTCACGGTATCTCTTTTCTAAAACTGTGCCATCGAGACTCATATAGTCTTCCCTTCGCATTGCCTCTTCATGAGTTATTTACGCACAGTTCCACTACTCCATTCCATCTTCAGTTTCTACACAATGGGAATCAGTTCACCGTGAGCTCACTCGGTCCTTTCATCGTTCGATCGTCACCATTCCTCATTCAACTTCTTCTACGGTTCTTCTAATCTGCTACAAGGGCCTGAGTAAGCTGTAAATCTTCCATTGGACAACTCAATGCTATGTTATTTATTATGGCTTCTTTCTATATCCAAGGCAGCCTCAGATATATATATTTGGTCATCAATATGTATCACGTTTCTTTTCCCACCAATATACTCAGCCCAACACAGTAAACACTTAGCCACTATCGGTGAATAGAATTCGACTTCATAGGCCTAACTCAGCCTCAATTATATCAATCCAAATTAAATCAATTAAAAGATCCCTCTTAGTCCTGGCTAGATATTCATGTCAATGGCCCTGTTTTACAACTGTCGTAGGCTTACAGAAACTCTGTTCCTAAAACCTACTCTAACTCTGTCTCTCCATCTCTGCTCCTTCTGCTTCTTTGCTCCTTTGAATGATAGTCCAGGTGTTGCTCATGTCTTCTCCTTTTCCATCAATGACAATATTTCCAACATGCCCCACATAGAACCCACAACATCCCGACGATTTTTCTTTTAAAAAATCGTAGGGGTGCGTTGTTTTCGCATAAAGAAACTGCTCACCCCCGAGGGCAGATTTTGAAACATAATTTCCTCCTAAAAAATGCCATGAAAGCTTAAAAAAATAATTGAAATGGATTAAAAAAAAGACAATGATGATGTGGATTACCTGGTTCTGATGGTTCTTGAAATAATCAGTTGGTTCTTCTGATATCAGCTCCGAAAATTTTTGGCCAAAAATTCTCTCTACACTATTCTGAAAAACAAAAGGTGAAAATGACTTGTTTTAACTCCTTGTTGTAGTTTTTAATGAATAAAATATTATTATTTTATTTTAAAAGGTCAAATTTAAATATTTTTACTTTTTGAGAACAGACATTTGTAATCATTTGAGTTTTTTTGAAGGATACAGGATTTTTGTGAAAAGAATTATATTGACATTGAGTACACTTTTATCTCTTTTTCGGCCTCTGTAAAAATACGAAAAAGAGAAACCCTGGAGTCATCTTTTAAGCCCTTTTTAGACTCTTGAAACATGAAAAGATCATTGAGCACTTGACTATTCAAACTCATTAAAGTAAATGAACAGTCGTCCATTAAGTATAAGTTTACCCCTTTTTCGAATTGAATTGGACTAATTAAGAAAAAGGTATAAGTTGACTGATTATGGTCAATAGAGTTCTCTCCTACATTATTTTATCCTTTTTCTAGCTTGAGGGACTTAATTTACGAAAAATAACAACCATGGATTTTACTTATGTTTTCTTCTGACTCCCTAAAACTGAAAAATGTCGAGTTATTCCTATATTGGACTTGTTAAAATTTAACAGTACAGGACCTGTCGATCACAACAGGATCGAACCACTCCTTCTTAGGGTTTCATTTTAATACTAAGATGGACTCACCCAAAGGATGAGATTACACAAACAAGAAAATATTATCCTCCTCAAGCTTGACAAAAATAAAGAGGTACTTGCCAGTAATGGTGAGGGAAAAAGAGAGAAAAAGAATCCAGTTGTCGTCCTTATTTTAGAAAGTAGCATGTCACTCTTGAACAAGACACTTTGTCACACTTGTACCAGGGTTGGGAAATCCTTTATCTAACATTTAATTGAACCACAATGAAAGTATTCAATCGGTTTCTGGATATTAGCTTTAGGTCAAATGCTGCCAAGCCATCTACAATGTCGTTATGTGTTCAAGAGAAAGTTCAATAAACCATTCATTGCAAAAAAAATTCTCCATTCACGTTGACCATCCCTGAGTTATTCCTTGAAAAATATTTCTTCAAAACTTGATCTAATGGTTTCGTGTCCTAGGCTTTCCTGCGATAGATCACATTCTATCGACATCAGCTCATTATCTATAAATTTGATTAGGCATCTTATCAGTACGTTGGGATTTGCATGCCCTAATGGTAGGTTTCCCACCTTTGACGATAGTTTTTCATCATTTACCTTCGATTGAACGATTCTATGAGTGTTTGACTACAAATCATTCATTCACACTTCATAGATTGTACTCAAGTACTTTGAGAGCCATTGTCATTATTGGTGGTTTCTCTCACACTTGTTAATGGTTCTCATTATCGACCGGTAATCAAGTGGTTTCTACCATCTTCAACTTCAACACAATCAATCGCATGGATAGATTAGTACTAGTTCAAGAAGCGGAAATCAAGACCCTGGATCTAGTTTCCACCATCCAGGCTATGAGGAGTTTTATTATTCATGATACAGTAGACTACTTATGACAGATGATTGCATCCATACTGTGCCTAATTTTGATGTAATATTGAGACCATATCTGTACTAGAACATTTAGTTAGTTTTGATCTGAGTATGGGCATTCATACCTCAGCGATGATATATATTTGCATTGAATTGTTTTACAGGTTTTCGACCAGAATCTCCAATCTAATCCTCAAAATGATAAAGCAC
Source organism: Pinus albicaulis (assembly GCA_034641835.2). Taxonomy (NCBI): domain Eukaryota; kingdom Viridiplantae; phylum Streptophyta; class Pinopsida; order Pinales; family Pinaceae; genus Pinus; species Pinus albicaulis. Next base: position 581,475,059 of record CM076574.1, read on the forward strand.
TTCACTCTTCAAAAAAAATCTCAGACTTCACATGAGGCAATTTGTTACATGTCATTTTGTCACCATGACATTTGACTTTTCATATGGGTCTATCACCATCCATATCATGTTCCCTTAGAGGTCAAAAACACTGATTTTCCTGAATCAAGTCTTGAAAATTGGAGAAAAGATCTATAAAACCCTTAAAAATTTTCCTGTGCGGTTTTACTAGCCTTTCCCTATGTATGTGTTGATGATCCTTCCATTATTTTCGGCGACTAACACATTGTTTTCCACTAAAACCTGCACACCCCTATGAAAAGCAAGTAAACTTCTAGAAGCCTAGTTGGTTGAATATTCTCCCAACTGGAAGCCTCTAGAGTGGCGCCAGTTCGAGCTTTATCCCTCTACTCATGTAGCTTATCCCTTGGTTCAAGGAACTCAAATCCCTTCATGAGAGGAATCCATCCCCCTCTTTATGGAACTGAAACTACCTCCATTTCCTTATAAATTGAGCTCAAGTTTCAGGTTTAAGGGTAGATACCAATGTGATTAGAGACTGATCTATATATCTAAGCTGAAGAGGGTTCATAAAGTGCATACTTTCTATACTAGTGAGTTGTTGTTGACACACTAAAGATCACACCTTTGTGACCATAACTTCATGTTGGTTATTCTAGAAAGGAAGGCTTATCATACTGATGGAGAATGATTGCACAGGAGCCCAGGAGAGATTTGTACAACATCAAGGCATCCAGTTGTAGGATTTATCTTTCTATTTTGATAATACATATGGATCTCTTTTTCTCATTGTTTTGTTTCTTTATTTATGGGAATAATGTCAATAATTAGACTCCTTGATCACTAAGTTGGATTAGCACTTTTTGATTATTATATGTTGTAGATGCTTTGATTATTTTTCTTATCTTTGATTGAAAGTTCTACTCATTGGAGAACTACTTTGGAGTGACGAGACAAAGGGCTACATCAGATGTTTGGATTTCAAGGTAGGAGCATGTCCTCTCTACTTTATTATTATAATGATCTTAAAATATAATTAATCTAGAGAAAGAGTTATTCAAATGGATCTTTGTTTCTAGTTACTCATTGTAGTACTAGGGAGATTTCTCTTGTCCACAAGAGGGATTAATACTCGTAACACCTGATCATGTAACAACACTCGTGTCGCACCCACAATTTTTTTGTTCTTTATTTCTGTAACCCTTTCTATTATGGGTTATGAGGTGCAATAAAATATCTTTGAAATCCTTATTTGGCACAGAATTTATTGAATTAATTGGAGATTTACTCACCACCATTATCGCTCCTCAGAGCCTTCACATGCTTCCCTGTATCTGTCTCAACCAGTGCTTTGAACTCACAAAATTTTGAGAACGTCTGATCTTTATTCTGCATGAAGTAGATCCAACACTTTCTAGAAAAATCATCGACAAAAATCACATAATACATGTGCTTTGTTGTAGAAGCTGTAGAGAATGGTCAACACACATCTGAGTGAATTCTCTCAAGGATTTTTGTTGCTCGGTTCTCCTTCTCATGAAAAGTGGCCTTTTCATACTTACCCCTGGTACATCCCTTCCATGTGTATATCTACACAAGGGTACCCTTTAGAAGCCCCGTAGAAATCTACTGCATGACCTTCAAAGCACCGTGGTGTAGATGGCCCAATATCCTATGCCATAACTCACCCTCATCCCGGCTCACCACTCTGCCTAATTTACCCATCAATGTTGCACAACCATCTACATCAATTTTGTAGAGGTTCTTGACACGAACCCTAGTCTTCTTAACTTGTCCTGTGACTTTATGATGAAAGAATTCTTTCCCTTCACTGAAAACCACATCATATCCTCTATCCTCCAACATAGAAACTGAAACTAAATTATTTTTCAACCCTGGTACATGCATGGCATATTTTAATAAGAAAGGCTTACCTAACTATCTCTGTAAAGTAATTGTACCAATCCTGGTAGCGTTATACCTCCAGTCATCACCCATCTCAATGTGCATCTGAAGATCCTTCTCCTCCAAGCTACTAAAGAGTTCTTTATCTCTCGTCCTGTGGAAAGATGCTCCAATGCCCAAGTACCACACTGATCCCATCGCACTAGACACCATGCATGCGATGAGTGAGAAGTCCAACTTGAACTGTGAAGCTAAAGAATCACCCGCTACAGATCTTGATGCCTTCTTGTTGTTCTTCTTCTTTTGTGGAAAATTAGTGGCATAATGTCCATGCTTGTGACAGTGAAAACATTTCACTCTGGACATGTCACGCTTATTTCCTTCTTTTCCGGTCCCAGATTTGGAATAGGATTTATTTCCCTTCCCCTTCTTTTCCTTACCAAGCAAGGCGCAATTTTCCTCATCATATGTCTTGCATGAGGATCCATCCCTGGTATTCCACCTGAATTCTTCTTGTACCAAATCCAACCAAAGTCGCTCCCAATCTGGTTGCTTCTCCCTCCCATTGATAGAGTCCTGATAACTATGCCAGCTCTTGGGAAGGCCTAGAAGTGCTAGGCTCACAAATTCATCATCCTCTATAGTAATCCCAACACTTCCAAGATCATCTCGACATTGGATGAAATTGGTCAAATATTTCAGAATAGTGTCACCTTTCTCCATTTTGATTTTCTTGAGCTTGTCCTTCAGTGCCAATTTTCTGTGGTCACAGCTATTCTAAAACAGATCTATCAAAGCCTTCCACATTTCATATGGAGTCGCTTTTCCATGGAGACTCGAGAAAATGTGATATCGAACTTCCTCTAATAATATCATCCTCGCCTTTGCAACCTTATTTTTACGAGCATCGAGAAGAGCGACATCTGCAGTTGCGTGCTTTGGAAGATTAGTGTCGATAAATTCTTTCAACCCGTTGTCCTCCATAACTTCCTCCATTTTGTCTTTCCATGCAATATGATTAGAACTGCCCTCAAGTGCATATTCCAATCTTAATACATTTAAAGCCATCTTGATCTTCCTGTTGCACCACAGAATATTTTTGCAAATTCGAATGTTGTTCAGCACAAGCTCATTTTCTACTCCACTATAGTGGCTTCCTACACTCTGATACCATGTAGAAATTATACAAACAATATGTATAAAAATGGATTCAATCTGATCATGTGATATGCTAAAGCAAGATATTGAATCCTTCTACAAATTAATTGTGGAAAATAAACATGATTGCACAATCACACCAAGTAAAAGAAGGAAGCAAATCAATCTACAACACAGATATTTTTCTTGGGGAAAGCTTGCTGCTTAAAACCCCTCTATATTCTATTGTATATTTAACCAAGGAATCATGAAACAATATAATTCACTCTTCTCACAAGAGTTTGTTGCACTCTACCAACTGTCTCACACTGATCCAGAAAAAATCGACCAACACTTAGCTAATTTCCTGCCTATGCTTAGCCTACCTTGCTTGCACAATTATTGTAGAATTAAATCCCTATTATTTAGGAATTTCAGCCTTCCAAAATTGCGCAATGCTCATGGGCAATCCTATGGGTGTATTACTGCATCTGGGAAGTTTCTAATAATACAACTTATAGTTAGCATCCCTTTAACCTTTGTCTCAACTGGGTCTTCATCAGAACTTACATGCATTAAGCTATTAATAGTAAATCATCAGTTACTTGACAAATCAATGCATGTGAATTAAATATGATTTAATTCACTTGACCTCTCACTAGTGCAACAATCAGTTACAACTAGTTAAACTGATTTTAAATCAATTAATTGAGTTAATTTATTTCTCATGCATTAAACTAATACACTAGCTACAACTTGGACTCTAAAACAAATAGAATCACTCTACATGCCTCACCAACCACCCTCAACTCGAATTTCATGAGCCAACTGAGTCTATCACACTTAGTTAACTATTACAAGTGATTATGAGATAAGATTACAATTTATTGTCCAATTTAACCAAGGGAAAAGTAAATTAGACACACATTTCTTGTTGACTTCTAAACATTATGATATGCCCAAGAAATTTATTTTGTACATTGACAATCATGCCTTTCAGTTCATAACAAGGTAGGAGAAGTTGAACCAAATACATGAAAAATGGTAGAATGTATGCAAATATTTTATTTTTTTTAAAAACATATTAGCGGGGATGTTAATAAAGTTACAAATGATTTGAGTAGGATGTGTTTGGTCTTTCAAGAACACAAAAATAGTACTTTGGGATATGAATACCTCAAAGAAATGTACAAGGAGGATCTAGCATTTAAAGAAAGTTATGAAGCTTGTGAGAATCCCATACTTAGATATTGAAACCCTTGGATCTATTGCATAATTTGTGAAGGAATGTTGTTCAAAGGAAAATAGTTTTGCATTCCAAAAGGTTTGATGAGAGACAATCTATTGAAAGAGAAACACAGTGGAGGACTAGCTGGTCATTTCATACATGACAAAACTTATGCTCAATTTATTTATTTTTATTATTATCCATAAATGGGGCCTAATGTAAAAAAATTGTGGAAAAATGTAGAATATGTCAGTATGCAAAGGAAGGAAGAAAAACACCATTTTATATCAACTATTTCCAATACCCAACATACCATGGGATTCCATTAGTACGGATTTCATTTTGGGTTTGCCTATAAGTCAGAGACAAAATGATTCAAATTTTGTAGTTGTGGACATATTTTCCAAAACGGAACCCTTTATACCTTGCTCCAAATCTAGTGATTCCATTCATACTGCAAACATGTTCCTCAAATAGGTTGTGATATTATATGTGTTTCCTATGAGTATATTCTCAAACAAAAACACTAAATTTGTTGGGAATTTTTGGAGGATGTTATGGAAAAATATTGGAACCAATATTTCATTTAGCTCATCCTATCACCCTCAAACATATGGAAACACTAAAGTGGATAAAAATAGCTTAGGAAACTTGCTAAGAATTTTAGTAAATAAGCACAAAATCCAGTGGGACCAAGTCCTTCCCCAAGCTAATTTTTACTACAATGATTCACCTAATAGAAGCATAGGAAGAATCTCATTTCGAATTGTGTATGGTATGCTCCCTAGAGGCATATATGAACTCAAGAACTTGGGAATAGAATAAATGTGAAGTGTTGATGCAGAGAAATTTGATATAGCTATGCAAATGCTACATGAACATATCAAAGGGAAGCTACAAGACAATAGTCAGATATATAAGCAAAGGGAAGACCTCAAGAAAAGTTATGTCATTTCTTAAGTGGGAGACCTAGTTCTAACACATTTAATAAAATAAATATTCTTGAAAAATTAGTATAACAAGCTAAAATTGAATAATATAGGACCCTGCAAGATCCAAAAAAAAATCAACTAATGCTTATGAACAGTGAGCTACTAGTGGATATAGGAATCTCTCCAATATTCAATGTTGTTGATTTATATCCTTTCATGGTACCTGAAATAGAGAAGGAGGATGATCAAGAGGAGGTTAGGTGGGTGAAATAGTTGTTGATAGCCAAGAAGATGTGAATGTAAAAGATATTAGATCATAAGGTTGTAAAAAAAACCAAAAAAATGGATTATTGTAAGTATCAAGCTAAGTGGAAGGACATCCTAGATGAATATGTAACTTGGTTGAGTGTTGTAGAGATTCAAAAGAATTGCAATACCATAGAATACCTCATGGATAGGAGTCCATGAAAACTTTTTTCTATGGGAGTCTGATGCAGGAGCATCCCACATGGGCTCTTTTGTTTTCCCATGAAAGAAATTTCCATTTGAACGAGCATGTATATTATTCTTATTTGTTCCACTCATACATATGTAAAAATAATTTAAGGTATATTTCTACAAATAGGTGAGATGTAGCCATGGCAAGAGGTACTATGAGTCCAACAACCAAAAATTCTAGTCAATATCATCTAACTCCTCTAGACTTCATAATTTTTCTTCTCTAGTTTGCATACTTTATATGTGTGTGTTACATATTGGTTTTTATTTATGTATTACATTGAACCTGTCTCTATATTACTCGACTGCTTGCCCCTATCTCTGTATTTCTCTACCAATAAATATATATGAAGTTGTCTCTGGACTAACACCTTTAGTCCTACCCATACCTAATATAGTGACTCGGGTCTACGCACTTGGATTGTGCTTAAATATGGAAATAAATCGTCTCGATTTTGATCAAGCACCAAATTATATATAAGTATGCATCAACCCACATTATTGATTGATTTTCATGACTAGACCCTACTCTTGCAACTTGCATAATATGTGACAAATCTAGATTTGTAGAAATTGTCTTTCTATGATTATTTTGTATTGTTAATATTTAACAATTAAAAAAATATCAAAGTTGAGTCAAATGATAATTTTGACTTGTCATTGTTATTTTTTTGTAGAGTAGTATCCATGCATTCTTGTCTTTCCACCAGTGTACATGGTTGTGTAGGGAGATTGTGTAATAATCATCATTATATATTTATTCATAAGGATTGCCATTATATATGAAGATCCACAACCAACAACTAAAAAAATTAATGTTGATCCTATTGAAGATGTTGGACAAGGTCATTCCAACACTATGACGCTAATTATTTTGAAAGAGAGATGCTTGCAAGCCAAGAGGAAATAGGGGGATAGACTCTTGAAGACAAAAAAGTATCATTGTTGGGAATGTCAAAACTCTAACGTGTGCTTGCTTGTCATGCCTCTTCAAGATATGAACTATTGAGGCCACCAAAAAGTTTCAATGTATGCAGTGGTGAAAGACCAAATGTCACAAAGCACGAGAAATGTTGCAAGGAAGTGGAATATCAAAAAAGAAATACTTAGCTCAATGGATTGTGCATAGAAACATTAATGTTAGGGAAGTAATGCTAGACTTAGTTCTAGGATTACTTAATTTGGGAAAAATCGTTAATGAAATGATTCTTTTAACCTAAGTTAAGATATGTGTGGTCAACATGGGGCTTTGCCTTGGGAAGAGGAAAAATAAAACCTCATACTTAAAACATAGATAAAAAAGTGAATTTCTTAACACTTTAGTTTAAAATAATTAAATTTTATCAATTAACCTACAAGACTATTTAAAAACAAATAGGCCAATTACTATAGTCCCTACAACTTAAAAGGAAAAATATAATAAACAACAAACCCTTTATATTATTTCATCAAATGAAGGTTAAAACAAGGTATACATTGTAAAACTCAATATTATGGACACCAAAAAGTGCATATCCTAATGTATTTGTACACTCATTTAATATTACATTGTTAGATACATATTATTTGCATAAAAATAGTTGATCTTAGCTTTTATATGACCATGTAGTTGCCAACTCAACCTAATTTGTTCAAGTCATAATTTATTAATAAAATATAACATCCTATCCTTATGTAGATTATGGACATTGAAAGTAACAATAAACAAGAAAAGTATCAAAATGAGTATATATTATTATGTATTAAATAACATATGAATTGATACACATTTATGTATATCGCTCAATTTCAGGGAGCATTATGAGGCTGAAGGAAACTATAAAAATATGGTCTCTCACATATGGAGAGAAAAATAAATGGAAACTTAAAGAAATGGAACAAGGCATAAAAACCCTCTTCGAGTCAAATGTGGATGTTGTTTTTTCATATTCCAATTTGTCTAGTCTTCACATTGTAGAGATGACAAGGTAGTCCTTGTTGGAAAAAGAGGGAATTTAATTGAGGCTTAAAAGTAAAGCAATTTGGATAAAGGAGGGAGACAAGAAGCTATTCTACCAATTTTCCTCTTTTAGGAAAAATGAAAACTATATATGGAAAATAAATAAAGATGATGGATTGCTAGTATAATATTTTAAGGGAAAGGCTTCTAAAAGCATAAGGCACTTTGAAGCTTTATTAATAGGCCCAATTGTATGCCCTATTGAGGAAATTTTGTAGGTGCTTTCTAAATTTTCTCCAACGTTTATAGAGGAAATGAATCAGGATTTAGAAAAAGAACTCTCAAAATATGAGGTCAAGGTTGTCATTTTTCCATTCAAAGATGCAAAATTCCAAACCCAGATAGCCTTCCTGTAGAATCTATGTATATTTTTATGAGTTACTCAAGGATGATCTCCTAAATGGTGTTAGAATCATAAGAATATGGAAAGGTATTAGTGGCATTCAATTCTACCTTTCTCACGTGGCATACCCAAAAAACAATATGGGGTTACTTTTGATGATTTCATGAAAAAATCTTATTATACTGTAACCTACAATATAATATCCAATATCATAACTTGATGATTAAAGCCAATACTCAATGACACAATTTCATAAGAGAATTTTGGCTTTCTTCACGGTAGGAATATTCATGATGCGGTCTCTCTCGCACAAGAAGCAATTCACTTTATAAAAATATTGAATAGCCCAATTATAGCCCTCAAAATATGATTTTTTTAAGTGTATCAGGTGAGATATACTTTCATGTGGCTAGTTATGCTCAAGCTAAGAACAGGACTCCACACTGTATACTAGATTATGGGATGTTTACAATTTTTCTCTTATGCAGTGTTGATAAATGGATCTTTATCCCTTTTATCAAGGCTTCTTGAGGGTTTCATTAAGGATGGCTTCTCTCTTTGTTACTATTTTGTTGACAGTGCTAGACCTACCAACATTCAATGGGTCTCCCCGATATTTGGTCCCAATTATACCTCACACTATTTGGGATAGGAGCCCCATCTGAAATACAAATCAACTATCATTTTGTTAAAGGTTTTCCTTGGCTCTAACTATCATCAAGAGATAGGAATGCATATGTTCCTTTGAAAATAAAGTGAGTGTGGTTGGTGAGTTTTCTATTGTTGGTGTGTCGAGGTTCTTCTACTGCAGAAGGGAAAAGAAAGTGAGCCTCTAAGAGAGAGGTAATAGGACCACCCTAGTAGAGACACACATGAACATAAAATATCTATCTAACATCCAGCAGAATAGTCCACAAAGATGTGATGGTCATTGCAACCATTACAACACATTATCAATATGATAAGCACTAAAATAACCTAAATATTTCAACTAATTTAGCACAAGTGAAATTAAACATGAATTACAAAAATTCACAGAAAATCCTTGCAAATATTCATAATCCATGCATGAAGGAAATGTTGGCCATCAGGCTTCAGATATTAATTAAAATTCTCAAGACATATGTATACAGTGAACACCAATGACTACAATAGTGGAGGGTTGGAGCCACTACCTGCTCCCTAAAATAACTAGCTTGTCTCACTAATGCCTTGCAGGAGGAACCAAGGTGAAAAAGTCATTTTCTCATAGAATGAGGGTGTATATATAACCAATGAGGTGATGCTTCACCTCTTGGGTGACTCTTTGACTACCCTCATGACTATTTTACTTCCTATGACTTTTCGACTTTACATGACTCTTCATATTTTGTTCATGTCCTTTGGACTTCCACTTTTCAATACATTTTTTAATAGGAATTTACATAATATGGAAAAATGATGTGGCATATGGTGACTCATGACATGATATGACATGAAACTGATGACAAGGCCATTTCAATTCATTAATGTTGCTTCTTGTTATGTGTCTTCTTGAGAATTTTCTTCTGTCCACCTCCATATTTCTTAGATATAATGAGTCTTTATAAATATCAGGTCTTGAGTTGCAGACACAAAATCGTGTCCCTTTTCTTTATCTTAATTGATATAATTGCATATTCAACTACAAAAGTGTCTTAAAAAATGTTCCCTTTATCCATATCCTTCTTCATCATCCTTCTTCTTCAGTACCTGCATCTACAATTCACTCATGAAAAGACGACATCAATACGATAAACCCCTAGTCCAATATGTTGCATGATGCTCCAACGATAGAGTCAGAACCGAATGGAAAGCTAAGGGATAGGTTCAGTGACTGTGAAATTGCACAACTCAGGAAGTCAGGGGTTAGGCTTGAGCCTTGAAATTTTGAAATACACAATTCAGGCTAGACTGGGCATGGTGATTGCACAATTGGGGAGTTCAAGGTGTTAGGATGAGGGCTTGATTACTAAATTTTACCAATGTACAATGTTGGGGGGACAAGGAGGGTAGGTCATTGCTTAATTTCATAGTTTATGAGCTCAAGGGTTGGGCTTGAGGACTGATACTATGCAATCCATAGTCCAGGCCTAGCTCGAGGGCAAGATTGCAAAGTTTTAATGCTCAGGGGTCGGGCTTGAGCACTGAGACTACGTTGTGTGGAGTCTTGGGAGGTAGGAACTGAACATTACGTAGTGTCAAGAGGTAATTTTGATGCTTGATTGTTGACACTATGCAATGCATAGTTCAAGAGGGTTGGATGAGGCTAATTTTCTTGGTCAGGGAGTTTTCTGAATTTTCCTAAGTGTGGGATCGATGAAGCTGATGTGAACAGTGATAAGACTTGACAATGATCACACACTTAGAACACTTAATGACACAACATAGATCATCCATAACACATGAACAACATACTTCCCTCAATGTGATAACTTATGACAAGTGTGACACCAAAGATACACTTTGCGACAACCATGATGACACTTGTGCGACAATGCTTAAAACTTTCAAAATGAATACGTCAAATGTTTACATGGTAATATCAACTCATTTACACAAATATAACCCCCTTGAAACCACCAAAACCATCTTATGTACATCATGCGACACTTAACATGTGAAAATATGACACTTTAATTTTATTGCAAATGGGAGAAAAACACTTAGAGAAAACACATGTGATAAGTCTTAATGTTTGCAACGACAATATACAAGATCAAGGTGGGCTCCGAAATTTGGTGTGGGCCAAAATTTTGGAGGGTGTTGTAGCAGCGACAACACTTGGCAACACAATGGTAGAATTTCAGCTTCTCTATCTTGGTTGATTATTTTTTGTAGGGTCTTAGTTCTTTGGGGAGTATTAATTCATCATGTGATCACTTTGGTTTCCCCAGTTACCCTGTGAATAAACATGGTCCTTTATGTGCCTTCTTAGTCGAACACAAACATAAAATTAGCAATATCATAATGTTTTGAATCGGAAAGGGTAGTATAGTTTGCGAGCTTTATATTTTCAAAGTATATTTTTTCATATCTGGTGTTGCTTTGCTACCAGCAGGCCTGGATAGTACCCTGAAGGAGTCACTACAGGAACACAAAAATTTCTCTACTGCTGGCAAGCCTAGACAATACCTTGGCAATGTTACTTTCTTTGCCTCCCTACATAGGAATCCTTTCTCTTCTTTCACCTTTATTTATTTATTTAAATAGGATTGTTCATAGGCACTTATTCATTTCATAGACAGAAGAGGGATCTCAACTTAATAAGAGAAAAAGAGTTTTTTCCTTCAGAGAATCATATAGAGACCTCTGATTTAGGTTTTCTTGTTTGGATTTTCCCCTTTTCCTCCCTTACTGATTGGATAAGCATGAATACACCAAAACATAAAGAACTGAGTGCAGACGTAAGTTTTAAAAAATAGACACAGGTATAATGGTTCAACATAAAACTCTCCTTATGGAAGGATCATATTTTCCATCAGAATATCATTGAAAAAATATTTAACCAAAAAAAAGGACCAAATTTTATCAAAATGTTGTGGTTTCGTAAGACTCTTTTCAACTTAGCCGCACACAAAGAAGCCAGAAAAAATTTTCACACACGATTCTTATTTATATAAACAAAAATGTAAACACAAGAACAAACAAAAAAAAAAAAGAAAAAAACTATGTACATACAGTAGGGCACATCCCTAGATCTTCATTGAAAATATTGTTTTAAGTCTTGTTCATTAAAAGGAAGAGATTCAATCTTCCCATCCAAAGATCGAAGGTGATATGTGTGCTGGCCAATATTTTCATGTATTGTGAATGGTCGGATACACAAGGATTAGAAATTATTATGTTTTCCTTTGTCTTCATGGGGTTGTTCCCACTTCAAGACCAGGTCACCCACACTGATTTTTTTTCCTACTGACTTCTTATCGAATCACCTCTTGATACAACTTTGGTGAAGAGATAACTTGTATTTTTCTTTTTGTCTTTCTTCCTGCAACTTGTGGAGGTTGTCTATCTGACTTTGAATCAATAAGCATGGCTTTCCCTAGGATTATTTTGAAATTCAGAGGGAAGACAAATAGATGTTCAGGGTAGGATGGATTTTTTTTCATACATCAGGTAGTAAGGATATCTATTCAGAGAAGTTTTGGGCATGAATCGGTTAGCCCATAAAAAATTCACCAAAGCGTAATTCCATTTCCTATGTTCAAATAAAATAGTCTTCTTGATAATGCAGATAAGGTTCTTATTAGTAGACTCAGCACGAACATTTCACCGTTGATAGTAATTTGAAGAATTTTTCAATACAATGCCATTTTTCAATGAAAAATCATATGACATTAACGATGAAAAGCACGTTGCATTGTCAAAAATAAGTAAAGTGGGAATGCCAAACCTAGAACTGATATTTTTCTTGGGGAAGTTGATGAATTCTTGATCATTCACCTATTTGAGTGGAACCGCTTCTATTCACCACGGGAAGTAATATGTGGCAATGACAATATAGTGGTGTTTCTTCGATAAGTACGGAAAAATTTCACTGATGACATCTAGGATCCATTATTGGAATAATTCTTCCACTATGATAGGCTACAATGGGGCAGATGACTTCTTTCCTCAGCCGACACACTTCTGACAGACCATACACTTGCGGTCATATGCATGAGCATCCTTTAATAATGTTGGCTAGTAAAAACCAACCTGCATAACTTTGTGCATTTTTGTGTCACCCACAAAGTGTCCCCCAACTGACCCATTGTGGAGGTAACATAACACTTTCTCTGAATCATGTGCTTCCAAGTATCTGAGCAATACTCCACTATGGTGCTTTCTAAAAAGCACCCCATGCACTAATTGGTAAGATGATGATTTTGATCTGACTTCCCTCTTATTCCATGTTGATAAGTGAGAGGGAAAAGTTCCATGCTCGAGATACTGTCGCACATTTGTGTACCAAGATTTTGTGATAGTAGTGGGGGAAGCTCGCTCAATATTATTTATCTCGATTTCATGCTCCCATCTGGATGGATCATCTCCTGTTGCATCCACCTCTTCTCCTACTAGTCATCATAGACCATGGACCTTAATAGTGTGAACTATTTTTAATTCTAAGTCATACTCTTGCAGGTCATTCATCCACTTTTCTCTTCTCTCACCCAGTTGTTGTTGAACAAACAACGATCTGACTGTTGGGTGCAGAACAAAGACAATGCAATGATTCTTCAAGAGATAGGTTTTGAAGTGCTTAACCGCCTTATAGACTACGTAAACCTACTTATCAATGGCAGGACATTTAAATTTGAGTCCTTGCAAGCTGGCACTCATAAAGGATATTGGTCGCTCATTGTTTTGATCATCTTTCTGTGTAAGTGATAGCAACTAGAGAAGTACCAAAAGTGAAGGTGTCGAGCAGAAAATCCTTGTTGAAATCTAAGTTATATAAGGTTGGTGCTTTTGTGATAGATTTCTTAATATGGGAAAACACATCCTTTTCACTTTTATTCTACTTGTATATTGCATCCTTCTATACCATCTCCTACATAGGATTCATAATTTGAGCGTAATTAGAGATGAACTTGCAGAGAAAGTTTATATTTCCTAGTAAGGAAAACATATCTTTCTTGTTCACTGGGAAGGGATGTGCATAATAGCCTTGACCCTTTTAGCTCTACTTTAATCCCACTCCTTGCTATAATATGGCCCAAGAGGTTTCCCTTAGAAACTATAAAAAATTTCTTCATAGGCTTAAGTGATATCTTGTATTTTTGACATCGTTCGAAGATTTTCTTCAAGTGGCATAGGTGGTCGTATCTCTTCTTTGAAAACATTATGAAATCTTCAAGATACACCACCATTCTCTATCTGATCAGTCTGTGAAATTTTATTTCCACCGCACGTTGAAAGGTTGCATCGACATTAACTAGCCCAAAATGCATTTTTATGAATGTAAATGTGCCCCACTTCATTCAAAAGGTATTTTTAAGCCTGTTAGGCTCTAAGACCAAAACTTGATTGTATTCTAAATAATTGTCAAGAAAATACAACATTTATGACCCTGATATATCTACAATATTTCTTCCATAAACAGCACAAGGTAGTTTTCTTTATTCGAAGCGTGATTAAGATTTAGGAAATCTATGCATAAGTATATTTATCTAGACTTCTTCCTTACTAGAACCACATTTGACACCCACGTTGAATGTCACACTTTATAAATGATTTGAGCATCTAGTAGCTTCCTCAACTCCTTCTAAATCAGGGGCTCAAGTGTTGGATGTACCTTTCTCAACTTATCCTGAAAAGGCTTAGCCCCTCCTTAATTGGGATAACATGCTAGATTATTCGTGTGACTTAAGTTTTTATCTCATCATATTTCCATGTGAACACATCTCGGTAGTACTTGAATAAGCAGATAAAATCTTGTCACTCTTGTGGTGTGCAACAAGTACTAATACTAACAAACTTTGGATCTTTCTTCATTCCAATATTAATTTGTTCATGCGGCAATGTTGAACTATGGGTTTTCCATTGACTAGCCCTCTAAAGTGATTATGTAAGTCATACATATCTTTTAATGATACCATACCCTTCGACATGGGGTTCTCCTTGTTCGTGCGATCTGCATCTTGCAATGATTTTTTGTGCTCATCTTCATCAATAGTTGCATCTTTGAATACATCATTGTGCACAATGAAATGCAGTATCTATTGGTCATCATTAAAAATGCATAAATTAGTGATATTATCATGGACATATGGTTTATAAATAATTTCAACAAAAAAACCATCCCTAAGCAGTGACAACCTAACAGTAGCATTTGCTAATGTACCTGCAGTTGCGTTACGTATTCTATGAACATATATAATTTTAAAATCTTGGAATTGAGAAATTAAACGTCATACCTCTTGTTGATAGATTTTCAAATTAGGTGACACACAGTGTATAGTATTGCGTACCTATCACATGACAATCTATGAGTCACCTATTACTTTAATAACTCTGACATTGAGGTCAATGGAATTTTGTAAGCCCAAGATGAATGCTTCATATTCTGTTGTGTTATTGTTGGTTGCCATAATTTTCCTATTTTTCACCTAAATTAAACTACCTTAGCCTTTTGTTTTACAACCTAAACAAGACATCTATGAAAGTATTTTTAGTTTCTTAATCATTCTTTAGGTAACTATATAATGTATGCTCATTTTTAACTAAAAGTAAAAAAACTCGATGTTTTCTATGTAGCTTGCCATTTGTATTACCTTATAATGACTATTACAATGTATGTTCACTAATTTGAGATCAAAATTTGGTACAGGAAGATCCTAAGGATCCCGCACTCATCCTGATTCCTGTATTGAATATGGAGGATCGTTGGTTCGAGATTCTGACTAAGATTTAGTCTTAGTTGTCAAAGAAGAAAGGCGTGTAATCACTCCTGAGGACCTGTTCTTGTTTTCCTAAAAATGGCTTGGAGTGTTGGAGGGTTTCTAAAGTTGGGTATTAGTTTCCAACATATCCATATTTTTTTATATGTTTGGTACGACCAAGAGCCAATGTAATATGTATATATTTCCAGATAGATTAGGATAGAATTTAGAGATACTGTGAAAAATTTTTGGTGTTCAAATATTTAGAAAGCTTGTATCGCCACTACCTATCTGAGGTTGGAATTGTCACTATATGCTATGTATTGAGTAGAGACTCTTGTTTTTTTTAATAAAGTAGGGTTGATGCCAAATTCATGCATTCGTTATATATTTCCTATGATGACCAACTTTTCCTTATAGATTAATCTTGTTCCTTAAATAGGGAAACGAGTTGGATTGCTAGGGCCCAAATAACCCAACTCATTCTCCCTCTGTCTATTATATTGTGTGATAAGTAAACGATGTGATTAATAAGTCTTTTTGAAAGTGTGCTTGTAAGAGGTGTGCCTGATCGGATAAACCCTTGTGTGTCTTCCTTCGAAACGAATGATATAGCTTCAGATCTGGAATTTTTCATTCTTGATTTTATGCTTGGGCTTTATTTTTTTAAGTAGATATTTATTTGTTGTTGAAGAATTTATTTCGTTTATTACGATTCATTGTTTGGAGCTGGAAAGTTTATTTCATTTTTTTAAAGTCATCTCTTCATTTTAGAATTACTCTTTGGTGCGCACAACTCTTTTGAGTTAAGATCTGCAAAGGGATTATTTCAATCTTGCTTGGTTGATACATTTATTCTTCAAATCATTCTCTTTTTTATAGCAAGCAAGTAAAAACCCTTGTTCTGGTACCTGTAGTTATTAGGAAACATTATTGTGCAAGTGAATTTGTTCTCAGCTGAAGAATTCTCATTTTTACATTTTACTGTACCAATTTGGTCTTGTTGAACGTAAATTTTCCTTTGGTTATTTGGAAATTTTAAGTGAAGGAAAAAAATATTGTCGTCCTTAACCAAACTAGAGTTATCGGTTGAGTTTTATTCATAAAGTGATATGCACAGAAGTCAATCTTGAGCACAATGTAAAATGATAACAAGATAGATATATTTGGGAGGTGATATTTTCATTTATGCACAAGAGTTTAACAATTCCTTTGATGGTTGATGAAGTCTCTATGTTTATGAATTGAAGGTGTGATGAGTCTGGGAGTTTTGTAATATTTGTGTTTAAACTTTCTACACAAAGTTATTTTAGTACAGGAATAGGGAGTTTCTTTTCTTTAGTACAAGCACGAAGTGTTTGTTTTTCCTAGTACATGTACTATTATGTTTTACCTAGTACAAGAACAGAGTGTAGGAAATGCTTTTTCTTTTCCAGTATAAGAACTTCTTGCAAGAATAGGTTTATCTTTCTATTTGAAATGTTTATGCTTGCATGGTTTGAAATTAATATTTGTTTTTTTCTCTTGAGTTATTTCTTTCAAGTCTCTAGTTGTTGTTTTTTTTAGTGAAAATCCAATCTCTCGAGTGGTGTGGTGTCATTGTGTTGACAATACATAAACATAGTTTCAAGGTCTTCTTTATGCTTTATTGATTCTGAGTGATTTATTTGTAGGGATAAAGATAGTGATTATAGAAATGATCTAGAATCCTTGGAATTTCATGTGCTACACCTCGAATCTTATGAAGCCCTAGATTGATGACTAAGTGTTGACTAATTGAAATTCAATTACTACACCCAACAATTATTAGTGCACTCAAATTCCAAGCAGCTTGAGATCAAGTCTTTTCTTTATCGCGGATCTACTAAAACAAAACTAGCTCCAGATCCCTCATGTGTCTTTTAACCATCAAAAAACAAAATCCAAACATCATATGTACAAGAGCTACACCCTACACTAGTACTAGTACTACTACTATCTACTATACAATGGTCATTTGTGCCAGTTGGACTAGGAAGGAATTCCAATTGTGTGTCAGGTGGGACAAGAGAAGGCTGAACAAGGTAGCACCCTAGGTCAGTCTCCAAGAAGAAATTACCAAATATCATATCTCTTAAAGCAAGTGGCTCATTCTTTCCCTCGAAGGGTGTGATAGTTTGTTTCATGTAAGGTTCTGAGTCTACCTAAATTTGGTTGTTTCTACCCTTGTACGGAAGCCATAAATGTTACCAGTTGGTAGAAAAATACCCCTATAATTTGTTGGACCAGTCTCTACTTAGAAATATATTGTATGCTTCCAAGATATCCGCAATTACTATGTTTATGCACTGGTGAACTCGTTCATCGTATGATATGCAAATAAGAACATTTGTGAGTTTGCCAATAGTGTGGACAGGAGTTTTATCTAGATGAATAATTTTTCCATCTGTCTTATCCAATTTTTCATTTATTTTCTTAGCTACGAATAATAAAATTGCGTTTAAAGACACGTCATAATAAACTAAGAAATTGTGCACATTGTAATTAAAAATTTCAAACGTTAATAAAAATGGAGGGCATAGTGTGTTATTTGTTGTCCTCTGAGATAATTGGGGTCAATTAATTATGCCAAAGCATCTACAATATTTTGTTTTCTTTAAGTTGAGGTTTTTGGATGACCAATGTATAATGAAATTTGCATACAGTTGTGCTTAAACTTTAGATAATATTAATAAATAAGGAAAGGGTTGTTGCTTTACTTCAAACAGTGATTTGAGATTTGCAAGTGTGAATGCAAAAAATGTAAGAATGAAACTTTGAATGAAATTTGAATGAAACCTCTGGACAACAATGTCCAAGGTTTGACATTTTTTGTCCAACTGATTAAGAAAATTCTTCTTATGTAGAAGCTTTTTGATCTCCAAGATGGTGGTTGTTCTGTCTGCAATATTTATCTACTCCAACTCTGCTCCTCTTTGAATTGAGCACCTTTATCATATCTTAGGCTTCTGCTGGTTTAGTCTTGAGTGCTTATTTTCCCTTTTCTATGACTGATTTGCATCTGGTAATCAACTCTTGTTGTTCAAAAATGATCTGTATGGATGGCCATACATCTATCATTGATTGGTTGATCTCTGTCCATATACTTTCCTTGTCTTGAGCCAAGGTGTCTTCCATTAACAATTCACTTTATAACTTCATTATTTTAAGTCCCAAACTGTGAGACTTCTGCATTTCCTTCATATACAAAGTGTAATTTTTAATCTTTTGTGTTTCTAAATTCTTAAAATTTTCTAGCAGCTTCTCATTTTCTTGTTTTTGTGTGGCCAATACCTGTTATATTCTTGTTGGATCACCTGATTTTGATGTAGATTCAATGGTTTTTTATGAAGAACTAGGTTTTGTACCTACAAATTCTATAGGAACTGTTGTGACTGGAATCATGGCAAGTTGGGTTGATTCTTTCTCCTTGAGCAGTCCTTCAATCTTCTCCTCCATATTCTTAATCTGAATATTTTTCTCAATGATTAACTTGAGCTTTTATTCCCTGTTTTGTTCACTTTCTTCAATTTCCTTAGTTTGTGGGTCTTCTATAGAAGGAATTTTTAATTGTTTTCGCAGAGCTACAATGTCTACAGTTTTCTTCTTAATTATTTCTTCTACAACCTTACAATATTTTGGATCATATCCAATTTTAACTACAAGGTCTTCCAAAGACTTTAATTTGTTATCCTTAGCTAGATAAGACATTTTTTCAATTTTGAGTTGAGATTGTACATTAGATAAAGTAGTTCTAACCTTAGATAGAGACATGGCTGTAGTAGTCATGGTGGACAACAACATCTCACCAGACTGTCTGTGCATATCCATTTGATCTATTGGATGAATTTGATTAGTATCAAATGAAAATATGGTATGCTTGTAGTCTAATGGAGACTTTGTAAATGGAAATTAAGCTTGTAAGAAATCCATTTGAATTCTGCCTTTCTTACTGTCAAAAGAAGAGAGAAGTCTTTGTTGTGAAGTGGAGGTCTGCTTCCAGAATTGGTTTTAGACATTTGACTTCAATGTCTCATTCTTCTGTTTTATTTCCAAGAACTTTAAAAATATATTATGATCATTAGGTGAGTTTTTTCCAGCAGTCTGAATGATCTCTAAAGGCTCTTAAGAAGGTGAAGATGTTGTAGGAGTATTATGAACACTTGTTCTTGCTGATGCGGACACCTCTGCATCTCCAAGATCAATAATTTTTTTCTGCTTTTGATTTTCCACTGTAGAGACTGACAAGTTAGTCTTCAGTTTCTTCTGTTGAATTACGAATTCCTTGATCAACTCCATAGTAGATGAAGTTTCTTCCCATGTCCTTTTCTGTTGTTTACTTTGAGCAATTGGAGTCTGCAAAGTAGAGGTAGACAAAATCTATTCTTCTGCTTCTTGAAGTGTATTCTCAGTCCACTGCTCTTGATCCATGAATTCTTATATTTATGGCCTTGGAGTATTATTGTAAGGATTTTTTTTTAATTCAACACTTAGACTTAAAATGATACCAAAGGGGTTATAAGACCATGTGAAGCTAGGCTGAAAATTCATGTTATTTAAAAGTGTGTCTGCTTCAGTACAAGCTGATCTAGTGTTGCAGATGAATGAGCCAATTTTAGATTTGATCTTAAACTGAGATTTCCTCTTCCCCGATACAAACTAAAGGTCATACATGTTGATCATTTGTCGAATATATTCCAAAGAGAAAATTCTCATTGAAACATACTTTGGCAGCTTATATGGTGCAAGTTAACAACCATATATCCTTATTTCGGTGTAATTCTGGTATAAATACCAATCACCAGTCTTAACTTGATCACTTAAATGTAAAATCCTTTTTATATATTCACCAATTCTCAGCTCAGTCTGGCTGTTGAGAATCTATGCTACTGGATGTATAAATGTGTCAATGAAGTCTAAGAAGGTGAATTTAGCTGAAACAAATCTGACCATCTCTGTCCAATGGATGACTGATTGATTGATCCCCTGTTCATCTTGTTTGTTGAGTGTGATTAGAAGTGAGTCTACCTGTTGAAATAAAAACATGTGAATAAGTATAGAGGTGTACTTCAAAATCCCTTCTGTAGTTAAATTCATAAACTACTCATGTATATTATCAGCCAAAAATTGATTGTAATTAAACATGAAATCAGGTTGTTGATCCTTCGAAAAAATAGAAAATGATCCAAGAATCGATTCATCAATTGTTTCATCATCTAGATAACCTAACAGACACGATAGTAGGGAGATGATGTGTCTAGTGGCTTTAGGGGAAATTGAAGATGGATAGGGTGTATTTCTCTTGGGAAATTCAACATCATCTGGTAAGAATGTCTCAAAATTATGAGCTCTTTAGGGAAAGGTCAGCTTATGGTACAGTTCCATAAGGGTTTCTTGTAAAAATAGGCTCAAGGAATCTGATTGGTGAATTAGAATCATGTTTTTGATGGTTTCAATGGTAATGGATATCAGAATGTCACCATTCTGAGCTACTACTTCTCTTTTAATAGGATCATATATGGTTTGGCACCAGATAACCAGGTATGGAAAATCATAGGTTTTGGGAAAACAGAAGAGGTGCAAAAGGGATTCCCACAGTTTTATTTTATATCGATTATCAAGGTAAGTTTGCTTCAACCATAGGTATATTTCATGAAACTTGAACTCGCATTGTGTGTCAGCAATCTTATAGAATGAGTGTGCAAGTGGAATATGGTCGAGGTTGACTAGGTTTTCAGTGGAAGTGTTCTCCTCTGAAGTAGGTTTTTTGGTCTTTCCTTTGGGAGCCATGTTGAAAAAGGAAATGAAAAGAAAGAGGACGAGAGTGACAAAGGGAAGGAATGGTGATCTGGTGCGAAAGTAATAACAACTTCTCGAAGATCGTGCACGATGGAAACTGTATACCTGCAACAAACAGTAAATTGATTAAGAAAAAGTGATAAATTGGCGGACTTGGGTTTATTTATACAGCTGAGAAGGGATATAGTAAGTTTTTGATAAGTGACCGTACATAGTAGTTAACGGCATGGGAGTGTAGTGAGGAAACGGCCAATCAACGGTATGGGAGCGGGACAACAACATACCAATAGGGTATAAGGGTAGAGACACAGTGGAAATGGGAAGATGAGGTGGTTGCATATGGTTGGAAGTTGGACAAGGGTCAGAGCGTGGGGGTCATTTGACCATTGGAGGGACTAAAAACCATGAACGAGAGATAAGTGGATTTCGGGGGGGGTAATGAATGGTTTATGGTTTCACACAGGTGGGGTGTGGGGGGGTGGTGCGAAGTGATATGAGGGTAACATGTAGGGAGGGTTTTCCATCCTTTAATACCGCTTTTCGGACCCCCCCCCCCCTAGGAAATTGACAAGGGGGGTGCAAAAATATTCCTCGTCATTGATCTGGGTGGGGAAGAGATCTGTTGAGGGGGAGTTATGAAGTGATATGAGGGCGACACATAGGGAGGGTCTATCATCCTTTAATACCACTTTTGGGACCCTCGCCCCCCACACACCCCCACCCCCCCCCCCCCCCCCCCTTTGTTAACGGGAAATGGACGAGGGGGGTGCAAAAAGATTCCCCATCACTGAGTTGGGCGAGGAAGAGATCTGTCATCAGAAGATGTGTGATATTTATGACAAACGAAAAATGACTTTTGTCTTTTAGTGACCATAAAATAAAAAGATGCACCAATATTACAATAATGTTTATGTTGATTATAAAAACAATAATAAATGCTTAATTAAGCAGATCAATCACAAATTAATAATAATTAACATTTTTGTGGCGCATTTAAATAAGAAGCCTTTGAAGAATCTATTTTTTAAAGATAAATACTTCATTTTTTATTTTCTTTCCTAACATTTTTGTTTTTCCTTCATTTTTTAGGGAAATATACTTCTAACATTTCTTGATATGAATAATTAAATAACCATAGTCCTAACTTTTTTTTTTTTTTTTTCTCTTTTTCTATTCATATCCTAACTTAAAATTTTTATTTTTTATTTTTTCTAATGCTCTAACTTATCAAAACCAAATAATGTTACAACAGCAGCTCCGATTGGGACTGCTTCCTCCTATAGGATGCAGAGAACAAGAAGATCCAAGTGCATTCTCCTCAGGCTAATGGAGTCTTTGTTGAGAAAACAAATCAGACCTGAAAAATTTAAACAAAATGGTATTGTAAAATGATGATTTTGAATCTTCTTCAGTGTCTTCAGTACTAGATGTAAAGCATAAATCTTCCATTGACAGGAAATGAAGAAAATTATCCTTCCAAATTCTGTAGAATGAAGGTATTGTTATCATTTGCTTCAACAATGCTGAAAGGTCCAAACCAAAGGTTATAAAATTTCCCATGTTTACCTCTGTCCTCCCTCCTAGCATCCCATCTCAAAACTAGATCTCCTTCCCTGAAGTATCTTTCCCTTGCCTTCCTATCAAAAATATTGTTCATCTTATTCTGATATTTCCTTAGCTTGTATTGAATTTCATCTTTGTTTTCATTTAATTCAATAATATGATTTATCCTTCTAGAGAAATCATCAGGTTCTTCATTAACCTCTTGTAAAATTTTAAGAATAGGGAAAGCTAAATTGGTAGGAAAGATGGCCTCTTTACCATAGACCAACTGAAATGGAGATTTACCTGTTGACCTCTTACGAGATATTCTGTTAGCCCAAACTGCATAGATAAGGTGATTGTCCCAATTTTTCATATGGTCTTCTAAATTCTTCTTAATTACCTTGATCAAGCTCTTGTTTGATGACTCTACAAGACCATTTCCCTATGGGATAGTAAGGAGTATAATGATGTAGTAAAATTTGATACTTCTGACAGAACTCAATCATTTTTACACTACTAAATGTTGTTGCATTATCAGTTACTATCTATTGAGGACATCCAAATCTGGACATAATGTTTTCTTCAATGAATTTAATTACTATTGTATCTGTAGCATTTCTGACCGGAATGGCCTCCACCCATTTGGTGAAGTATTCTGTGGCAGTTAAAATCCATTTGTGTCAATTACTTGATGTTGGGTAAATCTCTCCTATAAAATATAATCCCCATTGTAATAATGGTGTTGAAACTAACACTAGAACTAGTGGAAGGGCTGCAATTTTTTGCTTTCTAGCAAACATCTGACATGGGATGCAGCTTCTAACCTTTGCTCCTACTTGTGAAAATAAATTAGGCCAATAGAATCATGCCCTTAGTATTTTGTATGATGTGGCTTTCCATACATAGTGTCCTCCACATATCCTTGCATGAAACTTCTCAATGATTCCGTCTGTTTCAGTTTATGTTAAGAAAAGCAAGAGGATGTTGAGAATATCCTTCTAGTACAAGTTAGCATTTATGATACATTACTTTACAGATTTCAACTTAAGTGTCTTACATTGATTTCTTGAAAATTGACTAGGACACTCAAAGTTGATCAGAAAATGTACAATGTCTGAATACCAATATGATAGTAGAAAATTTTCATCAATATGAACAGGGATTGTTTGGTTTGAAGGTGAAGGTTATTGTGTGTTCTTTCCTTCAAAATCTGGGGAAGGTTCTTGTGGATTATTCCCTTCTGCATTCATGGAAGGTTCTTGTGTATTCTCCCAATGAGATTTGGAAGAAGGTTCTTTTTGGGGCACATGGTATTGTGCACCCATGGTTTTTTAGCCCATGGTATTACATGTAATGGAGCCTATAAAAGGCTGGGAAGACTTCATTGTAATGTAGGCCTGCAAGTGAGCGGTGAAGGCTCACTTGGCCAGATTGCCCAGGGTTTTAGCCAATGGTTAATGAAATTTCATTGGTTGGGTTTTGCCCCGGATTTGGGGTTTTCCCAAATAAACATCTGCGTTTATGTTAACGATTTCTTGCTGGCCTTTTATGTTTATTTCTCTCAATAAATTGTTTATTATTTCTGCCATAATTTCTAACAAATGGTATCAAAGCCAAATGTTGGCTTCAAAGGGACGCTTTTTTTCCCAAGGGTTTTATTGGCATGTGAATGGAGATATTATTTGTTGCTCGTTTTTTATGTATGCATATGAAGGTATTGGATCAATATAGATCTGGTTAAGATATGCATGTGATATGCATGTGATGAAGGTAGATTTGGTCAGATCTGATCATTAGAAAAATGATGGACGCAATCATGTGGAAATGATCGAACTAGCGAGGATTGAGATCATTGTTGGCGATGAAGATGCTTGTAAATTTCTCCAGTTGTCAGACGTTGCTGCAGCTGCCAACTTTTGAGAGATCGATGCATAATATGATAGTTGATCAGATATGGGCTCAAATGTACATGGTTGGATCCAAAGGGATTAGAGGGATTCAATTTGAATCCAGTAAATAAGAGAATGGCCCCACGAGATCGAATCTTGCATGGAAGATACCACGATTTTAGACAGTAATGGTGAGGTCCAAAGCAATGGTGCAGCATGAATCTGAACCTGTGGTGGCTACGAAAAGGATGTTTCTTGGCTTGGTCGAGCATCAGCTTACTAAAGTGATGGAGGAAGGCGTCTTTGGGGCTATTGTTAGACCATGAATTATGCATTAGTGCATGGAATTCCATGTGGGGCGTGGTGATGTCTTAGGCGGAATTGAACGGGGTGGACTATGTGAGATGTGAGTGAAGTAATCAGGACAATCAGTGTTATGTTGGACATCGTACGTGATGGCTCAGCTTGTCAGTAATAAGTACAAAGCAGTGGTGATTGTGCAGCTCGTGGTGTAGACCTGCATGAACTCAAGCACAACAGAGTAGGGCGATTTCAAGACCCATTGTTTCCGATGTGTTCAGCGTTTGTGGAGATAACAACATTGGTTGGAAATGTTCTGATGGAAATGGTGAAAGTGTGGTCATTACAAGAAAATAGCTCACAAATAGCTTCACGAAAAAATATATGGGGTGTGGCCTCCTTTCTCACCCCACCCCCGGACACGATCACTCACGACGCAAATCCTGGTTTACAATATTTGACTGCTTCAGTTTCGAATTCCGATCTATATCCTTCATCAGGGAATTCGCAATCGTGAGATCAGATCCACATAGTATATGGTTGTGGATCGTTAGACACCATTAAATAATTGGCTAGCATGTATTGGTTTAAAGTGATTCCACTGTCATCTAGAGAAAATTCAATGAGAGATGGCATGTTGATTAAAGAAGCACCATGTTTTAAAGATCGGTTGTAGACAACTACCAATCAATGGCTTTCCACGTGAAGAGGGTTTTACCATGAGGCAACAATGGAATGTTAAAATATAAGAAAGGATTTGGAATGTTTGCTGAAGATCATAGTGCTGAAGAGATGCAAAGCAGAGGCCGTGGAAAGGCTCATGAAAAAATAATTTATTTTATTGCAGTTGGTGGGAAGATTCATGTACAACTATGATGTCCTCTTTAGAGAGGACATCATGAATGTTGAGAATGGTCATACAAAGAATAGCAACAATGAAACATAAAAATAAAAATAAAAATAAATAAATAAATATTATTATTATTATAATGGAGTTAATTTATTACATGTAAATGGGCATACCGCTGTAAGACCTGGTATGGCATGCATACCCCTGGGAAATCACTAGTAAAGTCTGGGTTAGATCTAGGTGATAGGGGGGATGTAAAGTTAACAATTACCCTAGGTAAAAATTTAAGGGGGAAAGAGCTAGAGTGAGCGGGGTTGTCTCACTTAGCAATTTTGGTTGGATTTAGTCAAGAAACCCCAAGTCAAGTTTACGGGGGGAATTGTTAGGTAAACTTGACTCGGGATAGAGTCAATGTTGACTAGGGTAAATAGTAGTGGTTTTGGGGCACATGGTATTGTGCACCCATGGTTTTTCAGCCCATGGTATTACATGTAATGGAGCCTATAAAAGGCTGGGAATACTTCATTGTAATGTAGGCCTGCAGGTGAGCAATGAAGGCTCACTTGGCCGGATTGGCTAGGGTTTTGGCCAATGGTTAATAAAATTTCATTGGTTGGCTTTTGCCCTAGATTTGGGGTTTTCTCGGATAAACATCTATGTTTATGTTAATGATTTGTTGCTGGCCTTTTAAGTTTATTTATCTCAGTAAATTGTTTATTATTTATGCCATAATTTCTAACAAGGACCTTGCAATTAGATTCAGCTAACAATTTGGATAAACCTTTACCTTTTATTGGCTTAGTGGTTTTGATATTGAGATCAAACTCGAGGATCTAGGCGATCCATCTTCCTCTTCTACCATCAATGTCTGGTTGGGTGAGAACAATTTTTATAGCACTGTTAGGAATATAAGCAATAAAGGTTGAGTGAAGGACATACATTCTGAAAGATTTAAAGGCTTGGAATAGAGAGTAGGATTTCTTTTCAATAATGTCATACTTTAGTTATGCATCTTGCATGACTTTACTGAAAAATGTTATGGGTTGTGTTAGGATGAATTCTAATCACAAGCATACGAAAAAAGCTCACTTTAGTTGTGCATAACAAACAACCCTAACATCAAAGATGGCTGCCAATTTCTTTAGATATGCAGTTAGTTGACCAAGAAAAATGCTATAAAATCCAGATCTATGCATTTTAAGACATTAAGCATTAAATAAAAGCAAGATTTACTCCATGCATCCAATAGACAAGACAAGAATATTTTTAAAGAATTTTTGTATTTATGACACTTGGGAAGGGAACATAGAAAGATGCTACCAGTCCCCCTCAATGGGATGGGTTCTTGTATGTCCTCAGCACTTCAGATCTAAGATCTCTCTCTCTTGATGGTGTAGAAAACCCAGACAAAAATGAAACTCAAAGGGAGCTCACAAGAAAAAAGATAGAAAAATATGACAATGATGGAGGATCAAATTCAAACCAAAAGTATAGATCCAGAGTTATCTTTAGGCAACAAAAGGTAGTGCGTGAATGGAAAAACCCTTCTATTTATAGAAAAATATTGAATTATTCTAGATATTGGTGCATAATTAAAATATTATTAACCAAATCTAGATCCAACTTTTATAGAATATTTTATTATATCTGTTGGAGGGAAAAAGAATTTGAATTTGGTCAAATACCTTTATTTGTAAATAATAAATAAATAAATGATTTATTTATTATTTTAAGGATGTGGTTTAGTAATAATTAAGTAAATAGTGATTTATTCAATTATTTATAAATGATTTAGTCAAATTTAACAAGGAATATTATTTAAATAATGTTTAAATAATTATTCCTATAAAATAATAAGATAAATAATTATTTATCTCATTAATTTTCATATTTTGGGTTAAATATGACCAAGAACATTAATTAAACTATTGTTTAACTAATTATCCCTTGAGGAAAATCAAAAAAATATGGATTTATTCAATATTTCCTCATGGGGTTTCCTATTTAGACCATAAACAACTTAATAAATTAAGGATTACTAAGTTATTTTTCATAGTGAAAGAATTTCTACTTGGGTAAAATTGGTCTTACCTCCATGCCTTTGGTCCATCTATTGTGTTATAAGGACCAAAATTGAGGTAATTAGATTTCTCTCATGCAAAGCATCGTTAGGAGCGAATCATATGACCTGGAAGAAAAGAAGAACTCAATCATCAGACAACAAAAGGGAAGTCAGAGAGAGAAATGCAAGGTAGATAGTGTGCTGAAGAACTAGACCCTGAGGAGACGAGACTCGCAGGTGCAACAAGTCTCTTTTTATGAGAGGGTACCTGTGCTGAAGGCGGCGGGGGAGGCATACCTATGCCCGCCGAGACAAAGTACAAAAGAATAATGTGTCCAGTAAACAAGGGACCGAACCATAAAATACAGCTGGCAGAATCATGAGCCAGATAAAAACATGATGATGGATCCCAACATACATACTACAGTCAGTAACAGACAGACTTATACAATAATATCTGAAAGGCACACAGATATAAGTACAACCAGTAGGCCTGCAAATGGAGAGGGCTCTAAAAATCTGAATGATGACAGTAACCAAAGAGCGCCGCAAGCGGTCGAGGTTGGAACCTGGGCTGCAAACATGAGCCGCATCGAAGGTCAGAATAAGAGGTCATCCGGATATGGGGCGACCGCGCCACCCCCCGCGAGGTTCGAAAGATCTCACAATAGCATCTGTGAATCACCGCCAACTCCAAGGCAGACCAAGACCACCAACCATCAAGACAAGATTCCACCGTCGCAAGGAGCTGGAGCTAAGAAACAATCAAGTCAAAGGGAAATAAGGAGTCCCTTTGCCTAATCCAAGGCATCAAACAAGAGTGGAAGCTGGAACAAAGGTACATCGCCCTCTAGACCTGTCTTCTGGAATGAATGAGCTGATGTCGACGGAAGGAGGTCCGCCATAGGTGAGGAAATAAGGGATCCTCAATTAAGGCACGAGAGATAATAGTAGAACAACTGACAGACTGACACTAGGGATGATGATGGAATGTGGGGTACTGAGTAGTGGGCTAATGACTTCCCTTGTTAGAGCATGAAAAGAATGGATGACCTAGCAGTAATTGACACAATATCAAAGGGGATAGGGGACAGTAAGACTGAAGGCCACAATGTGCGACACGAGAGAGGAACCAAGCAATGAAGGATGGAGGACTATAGTGGGATACAAAGGGACTCAGGATAGACTCTATGGATGTGATGATGACACACATAGAAGAAAGGTAAATTGATAAATTGATTGAAGCTGCAACACACATAGAAGAAAGGTAAATTGATAAATTGATTAAAGCTGCAACACACATAGAAGAAAGGTAAAAAGATTTTTGGTACTAATTCCTTTTTTCTTATCAGTCACAATTTTAAACAATGGCCTAGGTATCATATAATACAAGTCACCATAGAATTTTCATCATTTTTTGTGTATTTTTGAAAAATAAAAAGGGTGCTACTGGAATTTCCAGTAGCATTCCAGATTTTGCGCAGTTACAGGTTTTTACCGGAATTTCCGAAGGCATCTATTTTAACTGAATTTTGACACCTGTCAACAAGTTTTTCCGAGCCAGTTAAGGATGGATAAGAACCCATAACCAAATGGATAATACAAGTGATGGTGAGAGGTGGTTATGAGGTTGTTCAATGTCTTATTAAATGAATCTAGATGGTTATTAAAGACCCAAGACACAAGGAGATAATTCAGCAAAAAAAGGGGTAGCATGACAACACGCTCAGCATTCCAGCCCAGAATTCTTCTCTTATTTCTTCTCCATATGTACTTTATGTTAGATTTCGATCGAATAAGGTTGTAATGTCTTTTTAAACCTACGTTATGTTAGAATTAATGTTTCCTTCCTTTTATAAGAGATGGAGTTGGTTCCTCTCTTGCTATATATGGCACTTGTAAATACTATTTCTAGGTTGGATATTATTCTACCTGAAGACTGAATATATTAAATAAATAAAAACCTTTTTGTTTCATGTTGGAGGATTTTGTGACTCAAGGAAAATCTAATGTGTGGTGTGTATCTTTTCTTTGTTAATTTATTCTAAAATATGAATCGCAACAACTAGTAAGGTGTGAGTGATAATTTTTTACAGGATTTAGCAGTAAAATATCTGCTTCCAGTTTTATACAAGATTATATGTGTGTAATAGAACATGTCAGTGAAGATTTCATAAAGGATTTGTGGAATAATTTATACATACAATCTATTTTCTAAATTTTGTGTTACTTTTCATAAACAAAGTTTGTATAAAGAACCATCATCATAGTTGTGTGATTGATTTAGGATAGGAATATTTCCTGAAATAGCTACCAGTTATTCATCTTCTTCTACTCGTATACTTTGCTCCCTATACTACCTTTTACCCACACAATTTATACTTGCCATAGCTTGCCAGATGCATGAAAGTCTTAAATAACATTAAATCATTTCAAAATCTTTAATAAATTCATCCCACCACTCAAAAAACCCCTTTAAAATTTGAAATGAATTATGATGTGTAAGGCTTACTCCTTAAGCAATCAAGGAGTGACTTCTTATGCTAACAAATAGATCTAGGTTGTTTTACTATACACTTAAGCTAGCATGTTTAATTCCTCTTCCACTCGGGTTCTATTTTTTGTGCAGGAGCATCTTCTCTAAGTAAAAATTCCAAGTGGAAATCCGACCTTAGGGTCTTGACATTTGTTCATGGAGGAACCATTGTAAAAGAGACAATGTAAAACTCATGTAAAAAGTGTTTTATTTCTTAGTGAGCATTGGTAGGGAATATTCTTAGTGATTAGGTATCAATGAGTGGTAATTCAATATAAAAAATCCCCTTAACAAATGGGATATTAGAGAGAATATTTGTTGTTTATGCTAAGAAGATAGAGAATTCATAAATAAGGATTTCCTTAGAAATAGAAATAAGTTACAAGTTTATAGGAGTTGAGTGGTGATTGGATAAGCTCTAAATTGTGTTATAAATTCGATTGTAAGATTCGAAGAAAAGGAGGGCCAAATTAAACAAAGAATATTAGGCCAAGAGATAGGATAGAGAGGCGAGAGCCGAAAGACAGAGAGGGTTCTTTGTAGGAAGAGAAGGCCATGCCAAGAGAGCAGCGAACCAAAGCTAGATTGTAAGAAGGTTTTATTTGTATCTGTACATTTGTTAATTAATGAAAAATTGAATTCATAGTGACTGTGTGTCATTCCTTTTGTTACGAGTTGAGTGATCCATAACTAAGAAATTATGGTTTCTGTGTAATAAACCATTGTTATGTGAATTCTGATTAATGAGTAAGCCTTTCTGAGCGATAAGGACTTAGTGATTGGGTAGAATATGTGTGATTCCAGTTCGGGAATCGATCATGTTGATGTTGGGTGAGAAAAAATAAGGGCAGATATAAATTGAATGCAGTTCGAGAAGGAAACAAATCCAAATTTTTTATTTAGATAATTAATACAGAAGGGTGTTCTGTATTCGGGATTGAGACAACGTGAAAGGTGTGCAGCGAGCGTGAAAATTCCAAGTCGGAATAAATAAAAAATCTCAGGATAGATTAGCGCAATTAAATACTGAACAAGCTCTGGAAGGATAGTGTGAAGGAAATGGAGATGCAGAGCGGTGGCGGTCAAAGAAACAAAAGAAAAGACTAAGGCAACTAAGCCTTTAAAATATTTCTAAAGGAAGAGAATAGATGGTGAGGATTAAATCGCAAATATCCAAGCGAAGATCAATGGACCAGATTTCTTTGCAAGGTAATTTTTGGAAGCTACGAAGTGGACACGTGTTAGGCGGAACAGCCAAGCACACATCACAATCGGTGATTCTTTTAGTTACATGTTAAGACTTGAAAGGTAAGTTATTTGTGTTGCAATGCGAATCTTATCAGCAAAGGCATAGCAGAACCGTTAGATCTGACATAGATCCATGGTGGAGATTGAATCGCAACCCAGTGCGACATTGCAATCGGTGATTAATATATTTACTTCTTAAGTTATCACAAGCTAAATGATGTAAGTTGTGATGCGGTGAGGAGGAACCACGTGCTGGAGGGGTCCACACACATATTGCATATCGCATGCGATATGGCACAATTAGTTAACGGTGGAGGTTAAACTTTGCGACGTGCGAAATGTTAATTTTGCCGAAGTGCGAAATGGTAAGTTTTTCGATTTACAAAATGTAGTTTTGCGATGTGGGATTGCGAATTGAAGTAGTCACGTACAGCCAGAGAAGTGGTTAAAGGTTCAAACACATAAGTGAAGGATTGGTGTGGAATAAGAAGGGTTTTATGAACCTATCCGATTGTGGAAAAATTCGGAACATATACTCAGTTACGAGTATTAAATCTTGGGAACGGGCAGACTAGTAAAGTTTTTTCATATGTGGTTATTTGCATCCTTTTGGCTGCATTAGTTTGGTATCATAGTCAAGTTAATGAAAAGTTGTTATAAATGAAGATTGCAGAGCTAAACTATGCATAAGACATTTGGTAGCAGAACAGAATAAGATTCAACATGAAATGGAAGGAGAATGCAATTGTGATTGTTGAAGAAATAGGAGATCAGTAAAGCAAATGTGCTTTGCAGAAAATTGACAGAGATATTGCAGAAAGAGGAGATCAGATTTTAAATCTGACAAGTAGTAGGCATACAGAGGTAAAGTATGGCAGAAGATGGGAGTAAGTGACACTCTTAAGAAGAGATTGCAGCAGCATAAAGAAAGCACAGTGATGGTTGTTTTCTTATGGAGAATGGAGATTCACTTGAATGTGAAGAGTGGATGGAGACTGCCTGTGAAATCATGCAGGTATTGTTTTAATAAATTATGATTTGAGTTTTTTCGGATAAAATAAAGATTGAAGATTGATATTTGTAGCTAATTAAGTATCTCAGCAAAAGAAGATCACAACCTTAAGAAGCAGTGATGACAAAATTTGGTAAGAGTTTCTAAGTGAAAGAATAGTGTGGCCAAAACCTAGTATTTCACTTGTGATTGAAATACAAGAGGATAGTTGTGTTCTCAAAAGTGAAAATGAGTTGAAGCCTAGAAGGAGCAGAGGAATACTCCAATAAAGTTCCAAAGAGAGGACTAGTGGCCTGGTAGAAAGAAAGCTTGGTGAGATAAGTTGTAGCAGGGAGGAATTGCTATTGCAAAGGCTTAAGTACAACTCATAGTGAGTGAGGAACTCATAGAGATAGAGGAGAATATGCCTACTGATAGTCATAGAAGAGGTTCTGAGAGATACCATAGTAGAAGAAAAGTGAAGAAAGATTTCAAAGTAGATGGTATGGATGAAGAGTATGAGAGAGAAAAGGCTAAGATAAGAATGTAATTTAATTTGTTGATAAAGTTGTTCCATGGGAGTAAAGAAGACCAGAGATTTGGTTACAGAATGAAAAAGAAAATGAAGTGGAATAAGCTACAAGATAAGAGGGAATAGCAGGTGAATATGCAGTTAATATAGGAGCTGAGGAAGCTTGAGCAAATTATGGATGCTGAATTGAGGATAGAGATGCTCGAAGGATCTGAGCTACAGCAGGACAAAGTTGTTGGAGAAGAACAAGTTTCTTTTGAACTTGAAGATGGAGAAGTGATGTCTTAAACATCAGTTGAGGCAATTGAGCCTTATGATTTAATAATTTGTGTATGTTTGCAGGTGATGTCAAAGAAGAAAAATAAGAGAGGAAAAATTTGAGTTTTGAGATAGTTAGATCTCATATGGAAGATCATACATAGTTAAGAGGAGGTATTTCTTTTCAGCATGTTGTAAGGACTGAAAGTAGAGGAATTTTGGTTCACGGTGATGACCAAAATCAAGAAAAATTGGAGAAGGATATCAAGAAACCAAGTGAAGTGCTTGAGGAGGCTGATAAGAAGACCATTGAAGATTTTCTGAGTCATGTAGAGGACTTAGAATAGCAAGAGGAAGATTTGGTGATTGGATCATTAAATGAGACCATTGGGTCTTATGATTTTGAGATTAATAATTTGATTTTGTTTTCAGGTGTTGCAGAAGGAAATCCATCTCTTGGAATTGTCTTGAATGAGGTTGAAATTTTCCAAGCAAAGTACGATGATGATTATCTTTCAGATGAAGATCAAGTTGAGTTATTACAGCAGAAAGAGTTCATAAATTCCTTTTTTAGTGAAGAAAGTATCTCCAAGGAAGATAAGACAGTCGTGTCTCATATGAAGGAACCTGTTATTGTTGAGGACAAGGAAGAATTGGCTTCCTTGAGTGGCCAAAGGAAGACTGTTGGATAGACATCTAAAGCTGTCACAGAGATAGAGGATCAGAATTTTATTCTGATAGAGAATGAAGAATTAGTGTCACCAAGAAATTGGACTTGTGACAAAGAATGAGATAGTGAGGATTGTATAGATTTTTTTGAAGAAGTTCCAAGTGAGATGACAGATTTGTGGCATGAGTTAAGTCTTTTGGAGGATAGACTAGCAAGTCAGAGAATGAATATTTTGAATGTACATTTGAAATTGGGCAAAGGTGAGGTAGGCATGTCTCATGCTTAAGACGAATCAGTCTTAGAATGGAAGGAAGTTGAACTGACTACGAGGATTAGTCAAGGAATTGAATAAAAATCACTGAGGGTTATCAAGGAAGAGGAAGAAAGATATGTTGGAATTGGTGAATGACAAAGTGATGAGGTGTTTGAAAGGAATCAGGTAGGAAGTGAATTGTTGAACTGTTTGTTGCAAGCATCTAAGTATGATGTTTTTATCAAAGATATTTAATAGAGGTTGTTTGGAGATGAGATGAAAGTTCAGAAGAAGCAAGAGGGTAAGGATGTAAGGGTGGTAGTAAGAATCCAACAACTTCAAAGAGAAGATAACAAACAATAGTTTGAAGACAATTGGTAGTGTGAGTACCAGCTAGAAGATAAACTGGGCACGGAGATTGCAAGAATAAGAAGGTTGATGGTGAAGGTGTCTCAGAAGAAGACAACAGCTATGAAGCAAAGAAGTAGTGCCAAGAGAAAGACAACAGCAGAATGTGAGAGCATTGTCAGTGGGGCAATGCAACATAAAGTATGGAGACCTGGAGAATAGAAAAAAACAACAACAACAGAAACCATAGACAGATTACAAAACGAAGTCTGGGATCCAAGAGGACAACTATTAAAGACACATGATCAAGAGATCTTGATTATTTTAACCTGGGGAGTCTGATGTAGGATCATCTACTCTAAGTAAAAATTCCAAGTAGAAATCAAACCTTAGGGTCTTGACATTTGTTCAAGGAGGAACCATTGTAAGAGAGACATTCTAAAACTCATGTAAAAAGTGTTTTATTTCTTAGTGAGCATTCGTAGGGAATATGCTTAGTGATTAGGTGTCAATGAGTGTTGAGTCAATATTACAAATCCCCTTAAGAAATGGGATATTAGAGAGAATATTTGTTGTTTATGCTAAGAAGATCGAGAAGTCATAAATTAGGATTTCCTTAGAAATAGAAATCAGTTACAAGTTTATAGGAGTTGAGTGAGGGTTGGATAAGCTCTAAATTGTGTTATAAATTCAATTATAAGATTCAAAGAAAAGGAGGGCCAAATCAAACAAATAAGATTAGGCGAAGAGATAAGATAGAGAGGCAAGAGCCGAAAGACAGAGAGGATTCTCTGTAGGAAGAGAAGGCCATGCCAAGAGAGTAGCAAGCCAAATTTATATTGCAAGAAGGTTTTATTTTTATCTGTACATTTGTTAATTAATGAATAATCAAATCCATAGTGACTGTGTGTCATTCCTTTTTTTACGAGCTAAGTGATCCGTAACTGAAAAATTATGGTTTTTGTCTAATAAACCATTGTTATGTGAATTTTGATAAAAGAGTAAGTCTTTTTGAGTGATAAGGACTTAGTGACTGGGTAGAATCTGTATGATTCCAGTCCGGGAATCGATCCTGTTGATGTTGGGTGAGAACAAATAAGGGCAGATATAAATTGAATGTAGGTCAAGAAGGAAACAAATCCAAATTTTGGATTCGGAGAAGTAATACAGAAGGGTGTTCTGTATTCGGGATTGAGATAGTGTGCAAGATGTGCAGCGAGCATGAAAATTCCAAGTCAGAATAAATAAACAAAGCTCAGGAGAGATTAGCACAATTAAATATCAAACAAGCTCAGGAAGGGTATCGTGAAGGAAATGGACACATAGAGCGGTGGCGGTCAAAGAAACAGAAGAAAAGACTAAGGAAGCTAAGCCTTTAAAATATTTCTAAGGGAAGAGAATGGATGGCGAGGATTAAATTGCAAAGATCCAAGCGAATATCAATGGCACAGACTACTTTGCAAGGTAATTTTGGGAAGCTGCGAAGTGGACACGTGTTAGGAGGAACAGTCAAGCGCACATCACATTCGGCGATTATTTTGGTTACATGTTAAGACTTTACAGGTAAGTTATTTATGTTGCAATGCGAAGTCGGTCAGCAAAGGCGTAGAAAAACCGTTAGATCTGACATACATCCATGGTGGAGCTTGAATCGCAACCCAGTGCGACATCACAATCGGTGATTGTTATATTTACTTGTTAAGCCATCACAAGCTAAATGATATAAGTTGTGATGCGGTGAAGAGGAACCACGTGTTGGCGGGGTCCACACACATATCGCATATCACATGCGATATGGCACAATTAGTTAATGGTGGAGGTTAAACTCTGCGACGTGCGAAATGTTAAGATTGTCGAAGTGTGAAATGGTAAGTTTTTCAATTTGCGAAATGGAGGTTTGTGATGTAGGATTGTAAAGTGAAGCAGTCACGTACAATAAGAGAAGCGATTAAAGGTTCAAGTGCATAAGTGAAGGATTGGTGTGGAATAAGAAGGGTTTTATGAACCTATCCGATTGTGTAAAAATTCAAAACATATACTCAGTTACGAGTATTAAATCTTGGGAATGGGCAGACTAGTTAAATTTTTTGCATATGTGGGTATTTGCGGCCTTTTGGCTGCATCAATTTTTCGAAAATATATTAGCCTGTGTGGCAAAGATTTGAACATGCTGAAAATCATGACAAATAACCATTGTAATTAGATCTCGGGTCTTACCCAAAATGGTTCATATTGTCAATATCAAAAAAATTGATTGTATTATTATTATTATTATTAAAAGAATTAATATATGAGTTAAATATATATACATTTAAAAAATATGTACAATAAAATTTTAATTATAAGGATTTACTTCACTTTACCATAGAGATTCTTAATAAGTAAGTATTCTTTGTTACAATACTATGGATCAATATTATGGTTTATTAATGTTACATGTCCAAATAAATCATAACTCATGTTCATATGACACATATTCAGATATCATTTTTTCAAATAATCAATTTAATTAAATAGGTAAAATGGGCATAAATACTTTGGAGACAATTATCAACCATTGATCTATGACTACTGCTAAAAATATTCTATAATATTTCATAGAGGTTAAATCACTACTATCTACTTAATCATTAAATTATAAACAGTTATCCCAAAATAAATACATCTATTAACATAATTACAAAAAAGACAAATTAGGGTAGTCATATAAATTAAATGATTTGTAAACATTAATAGCATCAATCCATGATAAGTAT
This sequence comes from Pinus albicaulis, assembly GCA_034641835.2. NCBI lineage: Eukaryota > Viridiplantae > Streptophyta > Pinopsida > Pinales > Pinaceae > Pinus > Pinus albicaulis. The sequence goes on from CM076574.1 coordinate 581,512,541, forward strand.
CAAAACACTTGCTAAAAATTTTAAAAACATAAAAAATAATTAATTATAACTTTATTTTAAATTATTATTATTATAATTAATTATAAAAAAAACATGTAATAGGATTCTTAACTATTGTGATTCACCCCATTTTACTATGGAAATTTTTAATTTATAAATAGTGTTTCTTACAATCTCATGCTTTATCAATACTACATACCTAATAAATCATAATTCATTTCATATCACACTCATTCATATGACATTTTTTTAATTAATTAATTTAATTAAAAGAAAAGAAAAGAAAAACACAACTATTTTTTAAATAAATCTCAACTTTTAATTTCTATAGATTACTAAGAATATTATAAATATTTCATGGAAATTAAATTCCTACCATTCACCTAATAAATTTTTTTTTTGTCGGTCAAAATCGTCATTATATTATCATTTTGAAAATTATAGCAAGATACATCATGTCTGCATTACATTTGAGCATCACAGGCTTTATAAAATACCCAGCCAAATTCCTACAAAACACTGGGCCTGGAAGAGAGCCAAGGAAACCAATGCCTGATGTTCTTGCCAGCACAAAATTTTCTTGCAGCGAAGAGGCCTACACATTTGTGGACATGATAGCTGATATGCTCCACCTAAATTTCCAAAGCTCGAAGGTGGTCATGGGAGCATCAAAGATGGTGTCGAAGACTCTCCAGAGCATCCAAAGTTTCATTCTGCATATGTTGATGATCGGAGGCTCAGTATTTAGCTCAAAATGAACATTCTTAGAAATGCTCCAGGCTAGAACAACTATGTAGAGCTCATCGCTAGGATTCTTGCGTAATTTTTTTTTTCCAAATCTGACTACATATGAAGAATTTATGACCTATTATCCGTTTTCCTAAACAGGTAAAAAATGTGCAGAATAGTGACAGATTGATGACTTGGAAATCCAATCAGCATCTCAGGAATATCCATGGAATATTCTCCAATTTCAGCCAATGACAGGGTGATAAGTTTCGTAGTCAGATTCGCCAATGATACTTTGGAATTGAATTTTTTTCCTCCTATTCTAAGGTTGAATGAGAATTTTTTTCAGGTTGGAATAGTCCAACCAAAGCTATACACGTGGTGCAACCAGAGGCTTCCATGTGTCCCCTCTGGTGTGGACCCATCCAACCTTGGACCAAGTTTTAATTCTCATATTCAAGTTTCGGATCTATATATTTATATATATGGTGCATATATTATTCGAACCCTAAGACGTAAGCCTTAGCCTATGATGGAGGATTTATGGATATGGCAGAACTATTGAGGAGGCTCTTACATATATGGCAGAGTGGGCTAACTATATGGTGGACAGGGATAACATGGTGGAGACCTCTATACATGACGGTGGAGACAACTTAACCGACGGACTAATCTAAACATAGCAAACCTCCTATGTATATGTAGCGGAGGCTACTAATCTGGTGGTGGCTATTACATTTGGCGGACGGTGCTAAACTCGGCAAACAGATGGAAAGGCATATGAATTATATTCCAAGGTTATTAAACCTTAATGGTATTAATTTGGAGCAGAAAAAAATTTAGGTGGGGGTCGGGGTTGAACCCACGACCACCCCCATGCCACTCCAACGTGCTAACCATCCTACCGCTTCCATGGGTCTTAACCCATAAGGTTGCCACAAATATATGAACTTTGAATGCACCAAGTATGGGGGTCCAGAGGGAGCCATACCCTTCCCATATGATCGTAATAAGAGAACCCAGGGGCAAGCGCTTATAACCGTCGGGAGATTTCAAACTGTTAAACATGTTTAACATGATAATCCGAAGATTAAGCCACCAAAACTTGTGCTTAACATTAATCTAATCTTCCAATAATCATATGGATAATGCACAGTTTAATGACGTGCTTATCCACTAAGTCATCATTAACTACATGTCAATCTGCAGTTAAGGATAGCGACATTTTTGGCGGGAGCGCTATTTTACGACGGAACTCCATAAATAGCGAAGTTATCTGGACATTTTCCAGATTTAGTGGAGAAAATGTAGGAAAATTGGTTTTTTCTATAACTAAGGCAATTTTCAACCAATTTTGGCTCAGGAAGAGTCATTCTTGGTAGATTTGGATGTTTTTTTGCCATTGGAGCAAGTTGTAGAGGCAACAGGAGACTAAAAATAGCATTTTTTCACATTTGAAGCTAATACAAAGGCCCATGCCATGGAAGCTATACCAAGGAGATTTAACCTAGGAGGGGTGAAATCCATCAAAACCATGTGTTATTGATTTAGTTTTCATGGTTTGTTGTGTGTTTATATGTTGTTATTCAGCATTTAGTTTCCAAGCTTTATTTTCATGAAATCAACTTAATCTACACAAGTTTGTTTGTTTATCAATCATAAGCACATCTATAAACCCTTTTACAAGAAGAAAACATAACAAATTTCATTAAACTGATATTAGCACAACAATAACTAATAATCAATTTCAGATCAAGATGGTATCAGAGCAAAGTTTATTTTCTTGCTTTGCTTGAGATTGTGCAAGAAGTGTTTTAATAGTTGCAATTTTGTGATGCTTACAAGGTTGAAGTTGCAGAGAGGAGAAGGGAAGCTATTGGTTGCTAGTACTAAGGTTAGGACCAGAAGAAATAGGGATGAGAGAGCATCATCTTCACCCAAATTTCCACTGATAGCTTCACTTGAAGCACCTCAAGTTTTATCTTCAGAAGTTGAGATTGAAGAGGTACAAATTGCACAAGAAGCTGAGTTCATTGAAAAGGTACAAGCTTCAGAAGTTCAACTTGAATCCTTAGCCATTATGTCAGGTTTTGGAGAGACTCAGGGACATTCAGAAGAGGAATATTTCAAGAGAGACTTCAATGAAATTAAGAGAATGGTTAAAATCATGTTTGATGCATTCACTGCAGAAAGGGCGGGAGAAGGTTCTAAGCCTCCACGTGGAGAAGGAACTTTAGATGATAAGAAGGATGAAGAGAAGAGTTCGAAGGGCAGTGGATGGAAGCCACCTCCATCTCCACTGTCCTCGTCCTTATCATCTTCATTAGCATCATCTTCCACTTCTACCACAAAAACCACATATACTCATTCAAAAACCCCAAAAGGAAATACTGCATTACTCAAGTTGGACATCAAGTTTGAACTTCCCATGTACAATGGTGAAGTAAATGAAGAGAATTTGGAAAATTTGATCTGTAAATTGGAAGTATACTACAGAATTCAAAATCTACAAGAGGACGACATAAATATCTAGTTGGCTTCATTAAGGCTAGAAGGAGCAGCACTAGTTTGGTGGGAGGCAAAGACTCAAGAGGAAATGTGAATCCATGGTAAGACATCCATTTCTTAGGTTGAATTTATTTCTTCCATTAAAATACATTTTTATCCATTAGCCTATATGAAAAAAACAATTACGAGTTGGAAAAACTTTAGGAAACTTAAGGTCCAAACAGTTGAAGAGTATACCCAGGAGTTTAGAAAGAGGGCTTTGTTGTTAGGAGTAAACTTGAATTCCCAAGACACACTCTTGAAATAAATTGGGGGTTTACATTCCTATTTGAAACATACTATCCTTATGTTTAACCTAAGAAATTTAGATGAAGTGTGTGTGCAAGCCACGCATCTTGAAGCAAGGGGAAAGAACATTCAGGAAGAGGGTAGTAAGAAGAATCCATTCAAGGGTAAGGGAAAAGAGAAGGGAGGAAAATAGAAGGGAAAGAAGAATGCAAGAATTAAGAAAGAAGGGGAGACAACTACATGCAAACATTATTCCAAAGAGGGGCATGATGAAGCCCACTGTTGGAAACTACATCCTGAACTAAGGCCTAAGAAACCGAATAACAAGGGGAAACTAAAGATGACTGCCACCACACAACATGATCTTAGATCTAATTCCGGAGATGAGATCAAGATCATAGCCATGGTCAAAAAGGGAAAGGAAGCCATAGCAAGTATTAGTTCCTCAAATAGTCACAACAACACTCCAAATAAAGACACAAGTATAGAATTGTTCCATGTAAGAATGATTTCAAATCATACAAAGATCGATGCATTATTTGATAGTGGGTCACAAGAAAACCTTATTTTAGAAGACTTAGTCAAAAATCTTAACCTTGAAACCGTACCACATCATAAACCATATCCTTTGGGTTTGGATAGCTAATAATGCCAATTTACAGGTTACAAGGAAATTCATATTTCGATTTTCTATTGTTGCAAACTTTGTTGATGAAGTCGAGTAAGATGTGGTTCCATTTGACATTTCTGGGATTACCTTGGGAAGTCCATATTTGTATGACAGGAAAGTGATGTTTTACCACCATGAGAACAAATATAATTTTCTTAAGGATGGGGTGGAGTATATTGTGAGAGCTCATCGCAAAAATTTGAATATTTTTTTAGTTAATGCAAGACAAATGAAGAGGCTAGTTAATGTAAGTAAAAAATTTGTGCTTCTCATAATCAAGAAAAAGGATGATGTTGACTATGAATGTTTTGAAGGATGTGATGAAAAATTAAAATCTTATTTGTTTGGTGTGGTAAGTCAGCATTGTGAGATGTTTCAAGAACCAAGTGGGTTACCTCCCAAGAGGGGAATTCAGCATGAGATTCAGCTCCAGCGGGATGTTCCACTTCCAAACATTGGTATGTATCGCATGTCAATTATGGAGAGTTTGGAAATCAAGAATCAAATCCAAGGATTTTTGAACAAAGGTATCATACGCCCATATACTTCATGATGTGGTTCACCGATTGTTTTGGTACCAAAGAAGGACGGGACTTGGTGCATGTGCATAGATTTCCATGCACTAAATAAAATCACGGTAAATAATCGTTATCCACTACCATGCATTGATGATTTTCTTGATCAGTTAAAGTATGTAGAGTATTTCACTAAGCTACACTTATGAAGTGGTTATCATCAAGTTAGAATAGTTGAGGAAGACATTTGGAAAACTACATTTAAAACTAGACAAAGATTGTTTGAATGGCTATTTATGCCCTCCGTTCTAATAAATGCTCCAACTACTTTCATGAGAGTTATGAATGATGTAATAAGACCATTTCTAGATGACTTTTTCATTGTTTACTTAGATGATATTTTGATATTCATAAAATCTAGAGATGAACATGTCATGCATGTGAACAACGTACTTGATGTCTTGAAAAAAGAGCAGTTATTTTTAAATATGTTGAAGTGTGAGTTTGGCAAGACTTCCTTAGTGTATTTGGGACACATTGTTGGAGGAGGTGAGTTGAAGATAGACCCTTCCAAAGTAGAGGTCATACTGAATTGTCCCAACCCCAATACAGTTACAGAGGTAAGAAGCTTTCTTGGGGCAGCACAGTATTGGAGGAAATTCATTGTTAATTTTTCTTCCATTGTGGCTCTGTTACATGCATTGACAAGTGTCAAGAAAGTCTTCCATTGGGGAGATATGCAGAAAAAATCATTTGATGCTTTAAATCAAAAGATCATTTCAGCACCGGCATTGGCTCTTCTAGATCTTAGATATCCATTTGAGATCCAAACAAATGCAAGTGATTACACCATGGGAGCAGTTCTCATGCAATATGGTAAGCCTATTTCATTTCATTCTGAAATTTTTAATGGACCTGTGACTAACTATCCCACCTATGACCAAGATTTATATGCATTGGTACAAAGTGTAAATAAATGGAAGCACTATTTGATGGGGAAAGAGACCATTATCCATACCGACCATTGGCCATTGTAGTACTTACAATCACAGTCAAAGTTGCAGCAATCAAGACATTTCAGATGGATGGGATTTCTACAACAATTTCATTTGGTTATCAAGTATCAAAATGGAATCTAAAATAAGGTAGCTGATATTCTCTCTAGACCTATTTTAAATTCATCTATTATACTCATGCACAATTCATTTATGCATGAAAGTTACATTGAACAATGTGCATATGATAGTGATTTTCAAGATGTGTATGAAAGCTTGAGTCAAGGAAAGAAAAATTAAGAGTTATATTATCATATGCATAATAGTTTTTTGTATCACTTCGGCAAGTTATGTATACCACAGGGAGAAAAAAACGGTATCATAAGGGAGGTGCACACTTCATTGATTGCTAGACATTTCAGTGTAGGCAAGATGGTAGCGAATCTCCAAAGGTATTTTTATTGGCCATGCATGATTGATAATGTATCTCATTTTATTAGAGGATGTTCTTTATGTGTAATAAGTAAGCCTAGTAATAGGAAACTTGGATTGTACACTCCACTTTCGGTTCCTTCACATCCTTGGGAGAGTATCTCAATGGATTTTGTAGGTGGTCTTCCAATGTCAAGGAAAGGTAATGATTACTTGTATGTTGTTGTAGATAGGTTCAGAAAAATTTGTCTTTTGATGCCGTGCAAAAAAAATTACAGTTGAACAAACAGCTCATCCTTTCTTTCAAAATGTATGAGTTCATTTTGGTCTTCGTACTCTCTTGTAAGTGACCGAGATTCTAGGATTGTTGGGAAGTTTTGGTCAAAATTATGGGATGTGATGGGCACAAAGTTGAAGAAGAGTATAGCATTTCATCCACAAACAGATGGTCAGACCGAGGTGGTTAATGGGACATCCATCCATCTTATTAGAGGTTATTGAAGCAAACATCCCAAGTTGTGGGATGAAAAGTTGCATTACATTCAACATGCATACAACAGGGCAAAGCATTCTTCCACAAACACATCGCCATTTGACGCATGTCTTGGGTACTTGCCAAGATCACCTTTGGACTCCATCTTTAAGAAAAATGTCACTATATATGGTCATAGTGACATAGATAAGGAAATGAAGTTCATTGATAAAATTCAGTTTGTACATCACACAGTGCAAGAACAACTTGAAAAGAGTCAAAGCAGCTACAAGGAAAGGGATGATAAACACCATGTTGATCACAAATTCTAGGTTGGAGATGAAGCTTGGTTATATATCATCAAATAAAGATTTCAAGGGGAAAGTAAAAAGCTTAATCCAATCTATTATGGTCCATTTAAAATTTTGGAAAAGATTGGCAGCAATGCATTTAAGCTAGATTTGCCTCCTTTCATGCAAATATATTATGTCATTAATGTTGAGAATTTGAGATTGTTTGAGCCTCTTTTGATTGATGATCAAGGAGAGCTTGTCCAGCTACCATCAATAGATGATTTCTCGCCAGAATATCTTGATGAACTTCAGTAATATCACATACTTGATAGAAGAACCATAACTTCAAGGAGAGGAGATGTCGAATACTTTAGAGTGGGACTCAAGGGACAAAATCCTTCCAAGGCCAAATGGATGGAGATTGAAAGGGTGAGGGATTTGTACCCTCACCTGCTGAAAAATTGAAAGTACCTTTTGGGGTCAAAAAGGCTTCTAGTGGGGAGGAATGATCAGAGGCTCAGTATTTAGCTCAAAAATGAAAGTGCTCAGAAATGCTTCAAACTAGAACGACCGCATAGAGCTTCTCACTAGGATTTTGTCCCAATTAGTTTCATCCAAATCTGACTTCAGATGAAGAAGTTATGACCTGTTGTATGTTTTCCAAAACAGGTAAAAAATGTGCAGAACAGTGATAGGCTGATGACTTGGCAGTCCAGTAAACATCTCAGTAATATCCAGGGAATATTCTCTAATTTCATCCAATGAAACTGTGACAAGTGTCACAGTAAGATTCGCCAATGATACTTTGGAACTGAAATTTTTTTCCTCCTATTCTAAGGTTGAATTAGATTTTTTTTTAGGTTGGAGTGGTCCAACCAGAGATGGACACGTGGTGTAGCCAGAGGCCGCCACATGTCCCCTCTAGTGTGGACCCATCCAACCTTGGACCAATTTTGAATTCTCATATTCAAGTTTCGGATCTATATATTTATATATATGGTACATATATTATTCGAACCCTAATACTTAGGCCTTAGCCTATGGTGGAGGATTTATGGATATGGAAAAACTATTGGGGAGGATTTTACATATATGGCGGAGTGGGATAACTATATGGTGGACAGGGATAACCTGGTGGAGACCTCTATACATAACGGTGGAGACAACTTAACCAGCAGACTACTCTAAACATAGTGGAGCTCCTATGTATATGTAGCAGAGGCTACTAATCTAGCGGTGGCTATTACATTGGGTGGATGGTGCTAAACTCGACATACATGTGGAAAGGCATATGAATTATATTCCAATGTTCTTAAACCTTAATGGTATTAATATAGAGGGAACAAAATTTTGTGTGGGGGTCGGGGTCGAACCCACAACCACCCCCGTGCCACTCCAATGCACTAACCATCCTATCGCTTTTGTGGGTCTTAACCCATAAGGCTTCCACTTATATATGAACTTTGAACGCACCGAGTATGGGGGTCCAAAGGGGGCCATCCCCCTCCCATATGATCGTAATTGGAGAACCCAAGGGCGATCGCTTATAACCAACGGAGATTTCAAAGTGTTAAACAAGTTTAACATGCTAATATGAAGATTAAGCCACCAAAACTTGCACTTAACATTAATCTAATTCGCCACTAATCATATGGATAACGTGTAGTTTAATGATGCGCTTATCCACTAAGTCATCATTAACTATGTGTTAATCCGCAGTTAAGGATAGCGACTTTTTTGGCGGGAGTGCTATTTTAGGGCGAAACTCCAGAATTAGCAGAGTTATCTAGACATTTTTCCAAATTTAGTGGAGAAAATGTAGGAAAATTGGTTTTTTCTATAACTGAGAAAATTTTCAACCAATTTTGGCTCAATAATAGTCATTCTTCGTAGATTTGGATGTTTTGGAGCCATTGGAGCAGGTTGTAGAGGCAACAGGAGACTATAAGAAACATTTTTTCACAATTGAAGCTAATACAAAGGACCATACCATGGAAGCTAGACCAAGGAGATGTAGCCCAAGAGGGGTGAACTCCTTCATCACAACCATGTGTTATTGATTTAGTTGTCATGGTTTGTTGTGTGTTTATATGATGTTGTTCAGCATTTAGTTTCCATGCTTTATGTTCATGAAATCAACTTAATCTACATAAGTTTGTTTGCTTATCATTCATAAGAAAATATATAAACCCTTTTACAAGAAGCAAACATAAGCACTTTCATTATAAATCTGAAAACTAATATTAGCATAGCAATAACTAAAAATCAATTTCAGATCAACTGAATATCATTAATGTAGGTAAAAAATTCATTTCTCTCCTCATACCTATGCTCGCACATGTTGTCCTTGTTGAGTTGTATATGTTTCCACTTAGCTACAATCATGTCCAAGGTGATCGGGGCTTCCACTTGGCTCATAGAATGGGATGGAGAAATCACCATCGTTGCCATCGAATGTTGGCTTTCCGTAGACTATGAGTCGAAGTTGGGCTCACCATTCGGCCTTATGTCCTCCTTTCCTCACCCAAGACCACCTCTTTGCGCTCTTCCACGTTATCTTTGCATACAACCTATCTCTCCACCACACTCTGAGTTGAGGCTATAAGGTGCCTCACCAACACAGGAAACCGCAACCCAATTAGAACCGTAAGTATGATTACCAACACCACTTTCCCAACACCTGACGTGAACCAACTCACGACAACAGAAGGCTAGCCTGGACGCCAATATTGTGCGCACTCTTTCAACGTAAATAACCCAATGGGACGGCCTACAATAGGAAGTCGAGACCCCCAAGAACCACCCGAGCCTTAACCAACACCGCTCACTAGCCTCGTCTGCGAGCGCCAAGACACACACCACCACAATGGACCTACCATTTGAATAGACCCACACCCAATTGGGCTCTCTTCCAACCACCATAAGGGTAGGTGCCACACTAGTCTCAGATTCATTCACAGTAGGGGCAGACGTGTCTGGATCCCATGGCTGAACACTAAAACAAAGCCACTTCCATGCCTTCACACCATTCCAATTCTCACCCTGCGCAGGATTCTCAAGCCATGGCTTGAGTTCAGGCGTTGAAACATAGGTTTCTCTCACCCACCTCACACTCACCATCACTCGACACTAAAGATAGTGCACACATAACCTATCAGCCTAGATAATAACTGGATATCAAAGATATGGTGCACAAACCAAGACACCATAACCCCGAGCGTGTGAGGAGTCGTTAATGCACAAGAGTAGCGCGTGGAAGTTCACCTGCCTCCTCTGCCCTCATTGCCTCTATTTTTCCATTTGATATGACACCCCCATTGGGTACTCCAAGGTTTTCCTCCATAATGGATTATATGGATTGTAGCTCTCTCAAGTCAAGATCCACCTTTGAAATAATATCTGCCCAGGCAACCCGAAACTCTCACTAGGGAGCGTTCGTGCCTCTATTTTCCAACCAATCATCCACCCTATTTCCTGACTGCAGAACGTGACTTGTGGATACATATTCAAATGATCTCAGGTATATTTGAATACGTGAAAGTTGGGCTTCTAACTGTTATCTCTTAGCCACTTTCTAAGGATCTAAGCCATTTAGGATGCGTTGGACCATGTCAAGGATGAGACAGGAATCACCCATAATGTGAATCCTTGCATAATGAATATGTAGAGCCAAAGCCAGACCTTCTTTGAGCCTTGAAAAAATATGCCACATTTTTTCCCATTGTCTCACTCGATCCGACAAAGGTTGCACATGGGGATCCTAAAGAATCTCGCAAAATCCCTCCAAATCCTGCCAGACTGGGATTACCCTTAGAGGCTCCGTCAAAATTTAACTTAATACAACTCACCCGGGGAGGAGAGAAGGATGCTTGGGAGTGGGAAGGCAAGGATTTGGCTCTCATTTCACTGGGATGAATCGATTTAAAGGAGAGGTTTATAAATGTAAGGATCCGATATTTAGGAGGATCTACTTCCCAATAGTTAGGATCCCATGTCTCTGATAAAATAGATTCATGGATATTGTCAATGGTTTGAGACCAAATGAAGGAGATGGAGGGAGGCTTTATTTCGAAGATGGAGCGATTATTGTATTTCCATGTTTTCCACATGAGTAGTCCCAGAGTGAGCCACCATGCTCGACTTACCACCAGATTTGAAAATCGATTAATTGGCCACTCAGATAACAGGGCTCCAAGGTCCTCTGGATTTTGATCCACAGGGCCAAATATGGAGGAGGCCAGATCCCAAACTTCGCTGGTTGTGGAAAATTTAGCGAGAAGATGAAGTTGAGTTTCCTCTACTTTCTTATAGAGTGGGCATATGGATGGCCCAACAAAACCCCGCTTTAGGAGATGATCATAGGTAAGCACTCACTTATGACCTACTAGCCAAAGAAAGTGTGCCACTTTAGGCCATAGATTACTTGTCCAAATTATTTTCCATAGGCAACCATTTTGATAAGGGGTTACCTGTGCTCTAATCAAATATGATTCTTTAATAGAAAAAATCCTTGCATTTGACAGGCTCCATCTGAGTTTATCTGGGTCATGGGATGCATGAATATGCTTCTGCTGCAAGAATGAGGCCAAACGCTCGCCTGCCATCGGGGAAATTTCTAGCGGACAATATTCCTTGGATTTCTAGTGTCACCATAGGGGATCATCAGGATAGATTTTCCAATAATTCTCCACTCGAGGGGCAGAGATCGAGTGGAAGAGTGACATAAGCTCTGCAAGGGACTGATCTTGCGTCAAGCATGGAGATTGATACTAGGAGTCCTACCAAAACAAAGTCAATTGCCCATATTTTACTTCCCAAAATAAATTCTCCCTGATCAAATTGTTCTTGGCATTAGCTAAATTCTAGATAGCTGATCCAGTACATTGATGAGGTTCACAGATCAGCTCCTCCATTAATTTCCCCTGACCATATTTCTGAGTCCATCTTAGTTTCCATATTTCTTCTCCCCTTGAATCCATCTCCACCATAGATTTCCCCCCAAGGTGGCGTTGAGAAAAATGGGGTCCCATAGGCTAAGTCCCCCCATCATTTTTGGGAGGCATAACTTATGTCAGGCTATGAGCAGCCATTTCCTATATGCAGAGGGACTACTCTAGAGGAATCGTCTAAAAATGGTTGTCAATTTAGAGTAAATGAAATTAGGAGCGGGGAGAGCCAAGAGTTGGTACATGGGAATGGCTTGCAATACCAACTTCAAGAGAGTGGCTCTCTCAGCCAAATTGAGAACACGGAAGGTCCAGGTTGAGAGCTTGTTGGATATTTTGATTCACAGGTCTTTCCAGGGGGGAATGCAAAGAGGGTTAAATATGAGGGGAACTCCAAAGTATTTATAAGGGAGGGACCCTATGTTGAAGCCCAGAATTCTAACCAAACAAGTTTGAACAGTCTAGGAGTTTGAAAGAAGTAGATATTCGACTTTTCTTTGTTTAGGATAATACCTTAAGCGTCTTGAAAGTCTGCCAAAATGAGGTTCAGCCAAGTAGCTTCTCTTCAGGTGGCCTCCCCAAACATAATATTATCATCTACAAACTGTTGGTGGGTCATGTCCACATTAGTTCCCGGTAGGTGGAGGAATGCCAACAAGTTTGATTACTTAGATGCTTTGATCATTCTACCCAAGCCTTCTGCTACAATTATGAAGAGGAATGGAGAGATTGGGTCCCCTTGACGAATTTTTGGGGACAACCTGAAGATCGTGGTGGGGGAACCATTAACAAGAATGGAGAAGAATGGGGTGGAGATCAATAATATGATCCATTAGACCCAACCTTCCGCAAAACCAAAGGCACGCAAGATAGCTAGCAGATATTCCCAACTCAAACTATCATAGGCTTTCGATAGATCGAGTTTAAGGAGCATCCCTCTGGATTTGTGGGCCTTCATGGAGTGGATAGTCTCATGAGCCGAAATGATCCCATCCAAGATTTGGAAACCCTCCACAAATCCCGATTGCTCCTGGCTGATAATGTGGTGGGGAAGGGGTTTCAACCGGCGAACTAAGATAGATGATAAGATTTTATAGATGACATTGGAGAGAGCAATGGGGCAGAATTTGTCAGGATATATGGCCTCCTAGGATTTGGGTATAAGAGTTACGAAGGTGGCATTAAGAGCAAACCATATTTGTCATATTTGACAGGATTCCTCCATAAGTTTCCAAATGTCTTGACTCAAGAAAGCCCATCCTGTTTTGAAAAATTCAGCAGCAAATATGTCGGGGCCGAGTGCTTTACTCATGGGCAGGGCCTTCACTACCTCTTCCTCCTTAGTGAGTGTAATAGGGCTACGGAAAGCCTTGTTCTGGTCATGGTATATCAGAGGAGGAATGTGTTGTATGACCTTCCATAGAGATTCGGAGCAATCATAGCCTTCATCTTGCAATAGGGATGTAAAGAAGGATTTTAGATCTTCCTCAATATCTTCCTACCTTTCATGTCTCGTTCCATTGGAGCCTTGCATATGTGTGATACTGTTGTGGTGACGATGACTTATCGGAGATATATGGAAAAATTTGGAGTTCCGCTCTCCCTCTCATAGCCATTGGATCCACGACTTTTGGCGCCATAAAATCTCCTCCTCGTGTCTTCTCTCATCTAATTATATGGAGAGGAGCCCATCTGCTTCTTCCAAATCTGGAGATCGCCCTTCTCGAATGATAGTTTGTTCAACTTCTTCAAGGCGCATCCTCAGCTTGCATTTATCCTTGAAAATGTTTCCAAATTCCTGTCGGTTCCAGATCTTGATTTGGATCTTCAAAGCCTGGTGCTTCTTTTGGAAGGATTTCATCATATTACCTAGTGGGTTGGCCATTTATGTCCACCAGGCTTCAAGTTTGTCTAGGAATTCAGGATGGCGGAGCCAGAAGCTTTCAAATTTGAAGGGTTTTTTTCCGAGGGGCGATTGATGATGTTAGATCCAGGATGATCTGACAATAATTTGATCCCGTGGACAGTAATATCTCAATGGCTATTTGTGGGTATTTCATCATCAAATGTTTTGAGATGAGGAAACAATTTAGCTGGCATGCTATCAGATTGGGGCCTCCATGATGATTATTCCAATTATGCAGGTCGTGATTTGGTAGGATGTCTACTAGATGTAGATATTCAATGGTATCATTAAACACTTGAGTTGAGGGATCTAATCTGTGGACTCCCCTTCTCTTTCTTCTAAATTTTGGATCATGTTTAAATCTCCACCTAGGATCCAATCCTCTATGGCCCATGAGCATTGCAGCCCTTGTAGATGAGAAAGGAAAAGGGTTTTCTCCCGAGGCATGGGAGGACCATAAACTGCGGTCAGGCTCATCCATCTCTCTTCGTCTACCAAGCGGAAGGAAGTTGAAATAGAGAATCGGGTGCCTACCCAATCTGATAAAATTACTTTTTCTGGATCCCACAGGATCGCAAGACCTCCAGCAGCCCCCGCAGCCTCAATAGCCATTGCCTGACTATTCTTCCAGCATCGTTGATTGTTTTCCCTGACCCTGTCATCGATCATCTTGGTTTCTTGTAGGAGGAAGATTTTCGAGCAATATTTATCAATTTTCTCTTTAAGGGAACGAATCTTCCCTCGACTATTGAAGCCCTGTATATTCCAATATATTATCTTCATTAGGATGGAGGTATGGATTTGGGAAAGTAATCCATCAGTTGTCCCATCTATCCTGAATTCAACAATAATTCTCCAACCTCGTGAATTAGATATTTTTTCAACTTCCACCCCTTATTTCTTTTCTCTGGTCCATTGAGATCCACGAGGGCAAGGGCCATGACATTGTTGTCCTTAACCACGCTTCGTAGATCTAAATCCGATCGGCTAGATTAAGATGACCATTGAGTGAATAAATGACCAAAATGAGAAAGTTGGTTACCTAGAATTTCTTTGACGTCTGTCTTGCACCAAATCTTAAAGATATCCAACATCTTCTTCTCTTCCGCACCTAACATGTTGTTTCTCTCCTCTACTTCCAGCATTCGGCTAATATTGATAAGGATTTCCTTGACCTCTCGGTCTGCTTCCATATGTTTTGGAACTTTTGTTTTTGTGGCCATCTTTTCTCCCGAGATAATGTGTTGTTTATCCACCTCCATGTATTAGGTTACTTCATTCGATGAGTATGGCGCATCCTTTGCATGCTCCAGGATGGGATCCTCGGTTGCAAGGACAACAAAAGGGTTATTTGAGCTAGGGGTCATTGATGGGACAGGGGTCTGAGGAAACAGATTCGGTCGAGGTTGAGGAGCCTCCTAGGTCCCTGGACGAGCCTAAGGAGCATCTTGCAGAGGGCGGTTCTGAAGGAGGCAGTGTCCACTCACTTGTTGAAACCCTTCTTCGTCCTAGAATTGTGCAACAAACTTTGCTTCTTTTGCAAGTGTCATCGAGAAGTCTCTGAAAAGATGGCCATACTCATGGCACCTCCGACATTTAAACAAGACATGCTCATAGTCGAGCGGCTGGGTCCAGGTGGAACCATGGTAGACCAGCTCGATAGACTCTAGGAAAGGTTAAGAGATGTTCAAGTGGACGCAGATCCGGGCAAATGCTGCATGACGACGTTGTTTTGTGATATGAGAGATCTTAACAAATTGGCCAATGGAGGAAGAGGCAAGCACTTCCCATGAAATATTGTCCATTTTCAAATATTCGCCTACGATCTTCTAGATCCTCAAAGATGACAGTGAAGAATCCTTTGTCTCGAATGTGGAGCTCAAACTACCCCTGAGGGGTGCACTTATGTTGGATCCAAACCAAGATATCTTGCTTCTTGGGTCAGATCCCCAAAAATTTGCAAACTATGGCGTGATCCTTCATGTACTGTTCAGCTTTATCTAAACGATTGGTTGGGATAACAAACTTTGGGTTAATCGTTGTTTTAGCAGGTAGCAGTTGTGGCCCTCTTTGTCTGTCCATTGTGCCCCCATAAACAGTGACTTCGTCATAGCAGTGGTGCCGACTGATCCATTGCTTGAACGTCCCTTGACAAATGGATTTCAGTTCAGAACATCTTTGAAGGACGACGACCCCTCACGCTGAGGTGAGGAGCTAGTCATTTTTTGAATCGACCTTCTGTCAGCGCGACACAGCATGGCTGATTGCGTGCATACAGAACAAAAAATATTACTTTTACAGAAAATCGGTACCGTCAAAAAAATTACAAGCATAACTAAACCCTAATAAAATAAATTCCTTTAAACTAAATTATAAAAATATATTACCTAATAATCATTAATAATTACGCCGAAAGGCGTTCCCTTTACCAGCTTTAGCCGAATGTGACTGTTCTTTCAGCCAATGGGAGGGCTTTCTCATCGCCCTTCTAACCAGTAATATCTTGACAAAGGTAAATAGATTATTGGTCGTAGTTGTCAGCTGTCCACCACGTTACGCGCTATTGGATTTCAGCTTGTGCGTATTAAATCTCTGTTGTGCGAAATCCATTTCTGCTATTCGATCTCAGCTTGTGCATGTTAAATCTTAATCATGGCCGGAGGCGGAGCCGGAGTGGTAGCAGATGCAAGTTTGTTCGATGCTCGTCAGTATGACGCAAAGATGAAAGAAATACTTTCAAGTACAGAAGGAGGAGAAGGAGAGGAGGAGTTTGCAAGGTACGATGAAGTTCACGAAAGCTTCGATGAAATGGGCCTGCACGAGAATCTTCTTAGAGGAATCTACGCCTATGGGTTTGAGAAGCCGTCTGCAATTCAGCAGAGGGGAATAGTGCCATTCTGCAAGGGTTTTGATGTGATACAGCAGGCCCAGTCTGGAACGGGCAAGACAGCGACTTTCTGTTCTGAAATTCTACAGCAACTCGACTATGGCTTGCTGCAATGCCAGGCTTTGGTTCTCGCTCCCACCCGAGAGCTTGCACAGCAAATCTAAAAGGTGATGCGTGCTCTCGAGGATTACTTGGAGGTCAAAGTTCATGCCTGCGTAGGTGGAACCAGTGTTCGTGATGATCAGCGTATACTCATGAGTGGAGTTCATGTTGTTGTTGGAACCCCAGGCCGTGTGTTTGACATGTTACGCAGGCACTCTCTTCGCCCCGATTACGTCAAGATGTTTGTGCTGGATGAAGCCGATGAAATGCTTTTCAGGGGTTTCAAGGACTAGATCTATGATATTTTTCAGCTACTCCCTTCGGGGGCTTCAAAGTTTCAGGTGGGTGTTTTCTCTGCTACAATGCCTCCTGAAGCTCTTGAGATCACCAGGAAATTCATGACTAAGCCTGTGAGGATTCTAGTGAAGAGGGATGAGTTGACACTTGAGGGTATCAATCAGTTCTATGTCAACATTGAAAAAGAGGATACGCTGTGTGATCTGTATGAGACCCTCGCAATCACACAAAGTGTTAACACCAGACGAAAGGTTGATTGGCTGACAGACAAGATGAGAGCTCGGGATCACACTGTCTCTGCTACTCATGGGGACATGGATCAAAACACCAGGGATATCATTATGAGGGAATTTCGATCTGGATCCTCACGTGTCCTCATTACAACTGATCTGCTGGCACGTGGCATTGATGTGCAACAAGTCTCACTAGTCATCAACTATGACCTTCCTACCCAGCCAGAAAACTACCTCCATTGAATTGGTCGTAGTAGCAGGTTTGGAAGGAAGGGCATGGCAATAAACTTTGTTACAAGAGATGACGAGAGAATGCTGCAAGACATTCAAAGGTTCTACAATGTGGTTATTGAGGAGCTTCCTGCTAATGTTGCTGATCTTCTTTGAGAAAGTTTCCGGAGATATTCAAATTATCATTTTTATTTTTATGGTCACACAATTCTCAATCTTGGCTCAAAACATGTAGTTATATTTGGGGCCTATAAATTTTTGACATTTTCTTTAGTGTTGGAGTAGGAGTTGGGTTGTTGAACCTATGATGTATGATATGCGCTCTTTTGAAATTTTGTACCACTTATATTATTTGTGATACCAATTGTTACATCTAAAATATGACGCGATATTTTTCTGAAAAAAAATATATTTACGCCGAAAGTGGGCGTTTCAATTTATATATTTATTTTATTTTTTAGAGTTACATGCTATGATAAAAAATAATAATAATAATAATACTAATAATAATAATAATAATAATTAAATAAATAAATAAAATATGAATAAATAAATAGAAATAAAATAAAATTAAGATAAAATTAAAATTAAAAATAAAATAGATAAAAAAAAAATTCCTTAATTACAAAAATGAGAATAAAATAAATAAATAAATAGAAATAAAATAAAATAAAGATTAATAAATAAATAAATAAACACGCTTCAACCTAATCTATTCTAATGTGATCTTCGCAAAGACATTTAGTACATTTGCTTCACTCTTTCTAAAATAAAATAAATTACTTTCTAATTGTTTGAGTCAAACTAGCCATTTCAATCTTACTCTCTCTACTATTTAGTATTTACTTAGTACTATTTACAACTTCAATCAATGTTTTTCTTTCTCTGTATACGCACACGTTTCAAATTGTGATGTGCATATATCATTTCAAATATGATTAACAATAATTTCAAAAAAAAAAAAACTTCGAATATTACAAATATGCACTAACAAGTCACTCTTTACTAATCTTATGCAATTTCAATTTGCTGTTCCAGGCTTCAGTATCTACTATTTAGTGTTTGCTCAGTACCATTGACAAATCCAATCAATGTATTCCACTTGCTTATACGCTTACGTTTCAAACTGTCATGTGCATCTGATAGTGCCCCCGCAAAATGCTTTCGTTTAAACCATTATTTGCAAAATCTACGCTTCTCATGTATTGCGGCACCACTTTATCTTCTCTCAAGAAACTGCTATAAGTACTTCCGTAAGCAGTTTTTTGTTTTCAAAACCATGAGTGCGTTTGTCAAAAGGGTGTGACAGTGGGACCCAAAATACACCATTCGTCTCCTTTTGGCGTTCCTTTACACCACAGAGGCAATTGCTAGTTATAAACTCTATTCCAAAATAAACAAATTTAATATAATTAATAACATACTTGTACTATTTTACATACAAACAAACAAACAAACAAACGTACATTTATGAGAATTCCGCTATAATTTACAAACTTTTTCGCAACTAAAAAAATATTTGCGAACATTGAAGGTTATATAGTGTGCACACACTTTTTTTTGGGTGCATATTCAGGTCTTTTTGGCAAACATTTGCGAGCATTGAAGGTTATATTGTGCGCACACACTTCTTTTGTTTGTGCATGTTCAGGTTTTTTTTGCGTCCATTTGTCATTATGTCAAATAATGACAAATTATTGGTGATTCGTCATAATTATTTAAAAAGAATATTTCCCTCGATCGTATCATTAAATAATATATTTAATATTCATATTTAAAAATGAGACTTTACATGTAATATGTTAAAATCTTCACATAATTCTTTATACCTTTTAACATATTATACTCTTTAACAGTATAATTTTTAATTATTAATTTTCACAACTTAAGAGAAGTTGATATACTTTGTCTTTAATAGTTTTTAAGATTTGTATTTCTTAATAAAACTTAACCCCCCTTGGTTTAAGGCTCTTGGAGATTATGGTTCGAGTTACTTATAATGGACTCATCATCCACGTGTTATGATGATAGATGTTGAAAGAGCTTTTAATGTATAAATATTATTAACGTTATTATGATAGATGTTGAAAGAGCTTTTGATGTATAAATATTATTAACGTTATTGACTAAATTCTTATATTATAAAGTGTTGAAAATGTATGGTACATATTGACTATGAAAAATTATATTTTAATTTAACATTTGATAAGCCTTTTTTAATGCTGTTAATTAGGAGATAGGATTTTCGTTTCCCTTTTGGATGGTTTCATGTTTGATATTTATTTGTATTAGGACACATGATTATAATTTTGATGGATTGTGATTAATAATCTTTATTTGATATGTTAGAGGGTTTTTACACTCGGTCAAGATAGTGTCTTTTTCTTTTATGTTACATGATGTTTAAATATGATAAATATATTCATGTTTCGGTTTAATGAATAAGAGATTCATGTTCAGTACTAATCATCTTTTATTGCTTGGTTTTATTGATTAGGATATACTTAGACCTAGACATTTATGGTTGATGATTTGTTTAGTATTAAATGTTTTGTTAGTCACTACATAATATTGATAATGTTTGATGATGATTTAGTATGATTAATTCTCATGACAATGTGTTTGATATTGTATAAACTTGTTGCATAGCATCTTATTGATGTATTACATGTATGAATATTTTGATTTACGGTAATGATGCTATATATATGCATTGGTACATATTGTAAGGAATAATTTGTTTCAAGTTGAGACATTGATGGAAAACACTGAGAAATGCACTCAAAGGAAGGGCTAATGACTTAATAAGGATGAATATCTTAGCCCGGATCCTAAGAAGTCACAAACATAAGACTTATGAAAATGACCTTTAAATTTAACTTAAATAAAAAGGAAAAAGATAAAAAATCGTAAATTACTTTTACCTTGTCCTTGACACTTGGACATTCACCCTCAAGCCCAATTTCACCTTTTTATGAGAAGGGGGAAGGATGAAACTCGAATCTCAGGAGGATGTGACATTGAGAAAGATTATAAAAGGTTTCTACTCATTTATGAGGTCAATTGGATCGTGAAGAAATGTTCTATGATTTTACTATTGTTGCGTTGGACCCTATGATTAGGATCACATATTTGTTTGAGTATATTATTGGTTACTATAACTTATTTGTAATGGATTAAGGGGCTAGGAGTGTAGCTAAGCAACCAAGGGTACTTATGCTCAAATTATGCTTAACTCGTTATACTATTTTTTTTGTGCCCATTGTGGGATGCCACTATTGAATGTGGTTGCAATAACCATGTTTTGAAGATGTAAATAAGATCTTTGCTAAGGAGGGTGTCATTGTTGATTATGGTAACAATCACTAGGGGATGAAAGTGATAGTAATACCCCTTTACAACACAATCCCATGGGTTTTGGGATTGGTAAAAGCCAAGGGCCTCTCCACCACAGTAATATTAATCAGTTATGAATTTGATCTTTGTTAAACCTTTGGGAATTAAGTGAGATACTTGTATAGGATTCCATGGCCAAGTGTGATAACAATCACCAAGGGCTAAAGTGGTAATAAGATCCCTACATCTCACATCATTATAGGGCATGAGAATATGTGATCTGCAAAGAGAGTTTCTATGTGCCTAATCTTCCTCACCTCATCAAGCTTGATCCTTACGCGAGGGGAACACTTATAAAGGTGGTTGCAATGGTTGGAAGGTAAATTGGCCCTTGGTGCAATTCCCCCCTTGACTGACGATCGGTTCATGGTATCTAAAGTGCAGCTAGATCAACACTTTGATTTCTATGAATTGAAGGTTACATGTACCTTTTATTATGTTTTAATGGTTTATTGCTAACCATTATTGGTTATGATAATTCAAATACACAATTGTTATATGTTTCATGGGTCCATGGTGTTGGGGTTCCCATGTTTTGGCCAGGTTGACAAAGACCAAAAGATGAGACAACATAGAATCACTTTCAGACCTTAGGATCTAGCCCTCCTAGGTCCAGAGAGGGATCTCTCTATGATTCAAAGGATATATGTCTGTAAGGTTCTCAATTACGATTTTAGGCTAGTTATAGGCTCAAGGTCGTTTGTTTGATTGTTTGAGTTTGGTTGTTGAGAATCAGGAAGGAAGGTTTCATCATAAGACAAGGAGGGGTAAAGAAGGAAGCTAGACAAAGATAGATAACTCAGGGAACATCAAGGCCATTGGGCAATGGAGTCAAGAAAGGATTTACTTATGTTCAATGTGTAAGCTTCAGTTGGGCTAGTCATATAGAGCATTTGGATCTCAAAGACTGATTGGTGAGATGGAACACTAGGGGATGAAAATGAAGGATGGAAAACCATCTGATTCCGTCTATAGATCAGGCCAGAGGTCATTTAACTCCAGGCCTGCTTGGACAAAACCATAGGCAGCACAAGGGGTCTTGAAAAGGTTTTTATTGGAAGGTCAGGTTATGAAGAGGCAGCGACGGGCTTTAAACCTCCCAATGTTCCTAACCTCTTTCAATTAAATCTTAACAAAGACATCTGAATATTGATTCTATCAACTTGCACATCAGAGAGCAAGCAATAATCATCCACTACACTGATTTAGTTAATTAAAAGCAATATCCAGACACACATATGAGCAGAAAACATTAAAGACTGAGAGAGCTGGGATATAAGGTACCTAACAAGGGTAAATCCTATATCATGCATTCAGATGTCAGTCAGAAGAACATGAAATGAAATGGAAGTAAACACAGAGATAAGAAAAACATCACCAACTGTGGTAGATCAGGATCCAATGAAAATTGCTTATCGTGTTAAACACAACACCAATCAGGTACATCACCGCCCAAAGCTTTTACATTCAGCCTGAATACATCATATTTCTCAGCCTATCATACAAATTTTACACAGGAAACTTGGCTCGGGACAAAATGCTTGCAGTTCACTGATAATTCAACAACAACCTTTACAATGATATCCCTCTGTGCTTTATAGCAGAAGAGACACAGAGGACCGACTGAGGAGGTAGGTGAATCTTTAAATGTTACATTTAAACACAACAATGAATGCAGGGCCGAGGCCCATCCTGTTTGATACACTGCATATTTAATCATTGTCACCTTCTTCGTGAAAGAAAGATCTGCTCCGGATACGATCTGTCCTTTGGGCTGTAGTACTTCAGGTGATTTGAACAAAATGAAAGAACTTGCTGGGAGGTCTGCCTCATGGATGTTAGATTGCTTTGAACAATAGCTGGGACCGAAAGCTCCTTCAGGGACACGGCGCATAATAAATACTGTATGGGAGACCTGTCCTTTATGGAAAAACATTCTGCTGATAATGAAAACCTTGGTATTACCTCTTATTGATGTTCAGGACCTCCAGAATCGATCCTCGGGGTCTTCAAAATGATGCTTTGCCTCTTTAAACCTCTGTTTCAGGGCTCAATATCTTTGTTGCCGTGCATTAATCCCCCTGCTCTGTACTGAAAATCTTTGCCGTTTCATGACTGCCTCTGCCGGGTTAGCTCGAGCTTTTAATGGCGCCGGCAAGATTTTGGCGTTTGAACTCTGCTTTCCTTTAATGTAAGTCCTGACAGCCCCATTCCTTGACTTCCCTGATGGTACTGGTTCATTGGATTTGATCCTGACTGCGCCGCTAACCATTAAGGCAGTACATTGAACAGAGGCGGTCCTTTTCCTCTAGAAACTCTGCAACACGGCCAATCTGTGAAGAAACGGTGGACGGGACAACGGACGCAGGGTGAGCTGAATGGTGGTGCGGCGGTGGCGGAAGCAAAGGTATTATGTAAACGAACGATGAAAATGCGGTGAAGTGGTGGAATGCGCGAATAAAAGGATTTGGTATGATCATGCAGCGCGGACCGTTGGATCCTGGCTCGGAGACGAAGATCAACGGCGGAGATTGATCCGGCGTAACCATATATGGAACTAACAAAAAAAAACAAGACACATGAAATGCGACGGGGACGAATGAAAGAGTGGGACCCAGCGGAGGCGTAGGGCAATTATATCCTGACCGTTAGCTCGGAGAAGGATGAACGGCCCAGATGTAATCGGGGGGGAGGCGGAAGCAGTTGCGATTAATGCTGGACCGTTGATCTGCGGAGAAAAGGACGGTCCAGATTGAATCGGAAGACAGAGAGAGGACTCGCGATCAGCAGAAAAGGGAAGAGCGATGGCCGTTGGATCATGTAACAGACGGACGGCCATGATTAAATCGGAGCATCACAATCGGGAGGTGCGCAATGAGTGTTGCGATTGCGATCGGACGGGGGTTGCGATTGAGCACTGGCCGTCGATCTGGAGGAGGAACGAGTGGCTATGATTTAATCGGAGGACGGAGAGAAGAACCTGCGATTGACGATCGGAGGTCGGGATGCGATTGAGCGCTGACCATCCGATCAACTGACAGATCAACGATGGGGACAACAATCGGAGGGGTAGGTGCGATGGAGCGATGACCGTTGGATCGCGGGGAGATCAATGGCTACGATGCAATCGGGGAATCGCAATCGGGGCGGCACAACTGGGGTTTGCGATTGCGATCAGGCATGGGCTTGCGATTGAGCGCTGGCCATTGATCTGTGGGACGGATCGACGGTCAGGATTGGATCGGTAGACAGCAGGGAAGGCTTATGATCGGAAGCTGCGATGACCGTCGGATCTGTGAGAGAATGGGCGGTCAGGATTAAATCAGAGCATCGCAATCGGGAGGTGCGCAATGAGTGTTGCGATTGCGATCAGATGGGGGTTGTGATTGAGCGACAACCGTTGGATCGCGGGAATAGATCAACGGTGGGGAAGACCATCGGAGGGGCAGTGCGATCAGCGCGGGACCGTTGGATCGTGAAACATATGGATGGCCGTGATCAAATAGGAAGGTTTCAATCGGGGGGCGGACTTAACATGTTCCGATTGCGATGGGCAGGGGGCCTGCGATTAGCGCTCAGCCATTCGATCGAAACAGATCAACGGTGCGGAACAGATCGCGGGACTTAACGTAATAAAACAATCGCATCGGGGTTTTAGAGTATTACAAAGGAATTTGCCTCCCGCCGATCTTCCGATTGCGATTGGCCCCGGGACTTAAGCGCTTGGTCTTGGGTGACGGGCATATGTGGGGAAGTGGTTAAGGGGCCGGCGGGAAAGGGGCTAAGCCCTATTACGTGGTCGAAAAGTGGGTTTTCAACCCATTCAAATGGATTTTAAGGGGTTTAAGGGAAACGATAGAGGAAGAAAAGGGGAGAAAGGGCAACAAAGGGTAAGGGTAGAATTTCTAAGGGGACTTTGAGGGGATTTGGAGGGTAAATGGGGAAGAAGGGGGAATAAAGGGGAGAGAAAACAAGGGCTTTGGGGAATGAAATAAGAGGGAAAAAGGGGGCCTTTGGGCATTTCTTCATAGCAGAGAGGCTTTTGAAAGGGGAATCAGCAGAAGGGATATATTCAAAGGCTAAAAGGCACATGGAGGCTTCAAGGAGACTGTATTTCCATCGGAAACGCATTCCTTGAAGACTCAACAACAATTTAGCCCCCTATTTTCTTGTCAAAATTTCATAGGGGGGCTAACAGTGGCTCCACATGGGGATGGCTTCTTCTTGAAGGAGTCAAGAATTCAGAAATTGATCTCTTGGTGTAGGCCAAATGCCTGCTGCTATAAGCCATCTTTCTTCTTTCTTTAGATTAGCTGCCACAATATATCGGATTCACAAATCAGCAGAAACATTTTCCCAACCAATCTACCTACCCAAACTAGAGTTCTAACAATTTTCCCTTGGGTGCATTTGAATTAGCAGACCCTTTACATTTTATTTTGCAAAACAAAAACAAACCTATTCTAATTCTACCCTTATTGCTCCATGAGGCTAGATTAGACTGTTGGCCTCATCTATTTCTCTACCTAAACTACTACCTGTTGGGATTAAACTGTCCAACAGGTTTCTTCACCTACATTCTAAGACAGGAAATTTAAACACAGCCAAGCCAGGATTAGACAGTCTGACTTGCTGGGCAGAAATTTGAAGAAAACAAAACTGTGAAGGCATGGAATTCTGCAACTGTGAAACATCCTTCCTTTTCCCTTGTGACTCAACTTTTGGGCATGTTTGAGTCACTTCTTTCCTTTACTCCAGCTCTGATTTTGGGCATGTTAGATCTGGATCTTCTGTCACTGCTGATCCAGATTTTGAGCTTGTTAGGACCAGGTCTTCTTGTTCCCTTTGGCTCAGATTTTGAGTTTATTAGAGCCAATCCTTTTGCCTCAGAGGTTCACGTTTTGAGCATGTCTGAACCTCTCTTCTCATTCTGTTTTCTGGGACATTTCCTTCTCCTTTTTGCTGAAAATGAAAATTTGCAACGGTATATACAATGGAGGTGAAACTGGAAATGGAAAATTAGCAGAAATAGTGTTTGAGCATCCTGCCATTGACAGGACCTCCAAACAATTTTGTACTATCAAGTTCTTGTAAGAAGAATGCATTAGGACCCACGGTGGCTTGAATGATGAAGGGACCTTGCCACAAGCTGTCGAATTTGCCATGTTTGCCTTTATCCTCTCTTCTTGAATCCCATCTCAGAACTTTGTCCCCAACCTTGAAATTTGCTGCTTTGGTTCTTTTGTCAAACTGTCTCTTCATGTTTTCCTGTACTCTGACAGCTCTGTCATAAACTTTTTCTCTTGTTTGCTGCAAATGGATTGATTCATTAATTCTCCTTATCATGATGTCTTCTTCTGATTGGATTTCTTGAATAAGCTTTACCACTGGTATCCCAAGGCTAGTAGGAAAAACTGCTTCTGTCCCATAAACCAACTGGAAGGGTGATGTGCCAATAGATTTCTTTGTAGTGAGCCTGTCTGCCCACAGGGCATGTATCAACTTTTTATGCCAAGACCTTTTGTTCTCTTCCAGCAGCATCTTAATGATCGTAACCAGGCTTTTATTTGATGATTCAGCTAGGCCATTACCCTGGGGGTAATAGGCAATTGAATGTCCAAGCGCAATTCCGTACCTGTGACAGAAATCAATCATTCTTTTGGATCCGAAAGCAGCAGCATTGTCAGTGATTATTTTCCTTGGGTAGCCAAACCGAGATAGGATGAAGTCTTCTAGGAACCTAATGATGACAGAATCAGTGGCATTCCTAGTGGGTATGGCTTCGATCCACTTAGTGAAGTAATCAGTAGCAGTCAAGATCCATTTGTGTTGCCCAGAAGAAGAGGGGTGGATTTCTCCAATGAAGTCTAAGCCCCATTGCATGAAGGGACCTTCTATGGTGATAGGTTGCAGAGGGAGGGGAAGGAGCTTCCTTTTGTCCTCAAAAATTTGGCATTTGTGACAGGTAAGGACCATTTTATGCACATCACTGAAGAGTGTGGGCCAATAGTAACCAGCCCTGAGTATCTTATTTGCAGTGGCCTTCCAACTTAGGTGGCCTCCACACTCCCCAGCATGGAATTCTTGTTTGATTCTTTCGGCTTCAATTTCAGACAAGCATTTCAGTAAAAGGCCATTTGGATTTTTCCAATATAGACTCTCATTCATAATGCAGTAATTTCTAGCTTTGAGTTTTATGAATCTGGCCTTTGTTTTGGACAGTTCCGGAGGGGCATTGAGGTGTGTGAGCACGTAAAGGATATCAGCATACCAAGGAGAGTTATGAAACTACTCCTCCACAGTTGGATGGGGCAATTCTTCCTGCTCATCCAGGGTATTCATCATGTTAATATCAAGGGCATGTAGATTAGATTCAGCCATCAATTGGGCGAGGCCCTGACCTTTGATCAGCTTGGTGGGTTTGATCTCAATGTCATATTCTAAAATTGCAGCAATCCATTTGCCCCTTTTCCCATCTGGGTCTTGGGACAATATATCTTTGACCACTATATTTGGCACATAGGCAATGGTGTGAGAATGAAGAATGTACACCCTAAAATCTTTCAAGGCCTTAATCAGGGCATAGGCCTGCTTTTCCATGATGTTGTTATTTAAGGGTGCATCTCTCAGGGCTTTACTGAAGAAGGCAATAGGCTTTTCCTTACCTTCCGCATTTTTTTGCAGCAAAACCGATGCTATGGTGTGTGGGGAGGCAAATGAAAAGATCAGAAAATCTTTTGAGAAGTTAGGGCTGATAAGGACAGGGGCCTGGGTGAGTGCAAGCTTTACTGACTCAAAAGATTTCTTGGCTTCGACAGTCCACTTAATTCCAGCATCTTTCTTCAGCATTTCAGTCATTTTCCTAAGATGCTCAGCAAGGTTGGGGATAAATCTTCTAAGAAAATTGATCCTCCCAATGAAGGACTGTAGCTCCTTGACGTTTCTTGGGTGTGTAATTTGAAGTATTCCCTCAACTCGCTGGGGGTCTATCCTAATCCCTTTCTCAGATATAATGTGGCCAAGAAGCTTACCTTCTTGCAGCCCAAAAACAGTCTTCTTAGGATTTAGGGACAGACCGTACCTTCTACATTTTTCAAAAACTTTCCTCAGATGTTTTAAGTGTTCTTCTTTTGTTTTATAAAAGATAGTTAAGTCATCCAAGTAAATAACTATAAAGTGTCCAATCTCATCTAAGAAAGCAATATCCATTGCTCTCTGGAAGGTAGCTCCAGCATTCATCAATCCAAAAGGCATTTTCACATACATGAAGGTGCCCCATGGAGTGGTAAAAGCTGTTTTGAGTTGATCTTCTGGGAGTACCAGAACCTGGTTGTATCCTAAAAAAACATCAAGCAGGGAGATTCGTTTAGAGCCCACTACCTTCTGTAAGATATGTTCCATTCTAGGCAAGGGGTAGTTATCTTTTAGGGAGGCTCTATTGAGGTTTCTGAAGTCTATGCACAGCCTAATCTCCCCTGTTTTCTTCCTTACAGCCACTAAGTTCGACACCCAATCAGAAAACCTCATAGGGACTATAATGCCTGCATCATACATCTTCTTAATTTCCTTTTCTACTGCAGGCAATTGTTTTGGATTAATTCTACAGAGTTTTTGTCTGAAAGGTTTCTGATTTTCCTTCAGTGGTATCTTATGTTGTATAATGTTGGTGTCATAGGCCTTTAAGTCTTCGTAGCTCCATGCAAACACATCAATGAATTCCTTAAACAAGTCAATGTATCTTTTCTTCATGTCTGCAGGTATAGACTTAGCCAGTTTAATCATTTTTGGTTTGTCTTCAGTGCCTATGTTACATTCTTCTACATCTGATTCTGCATGTTCTATTGTGGGCTTCTTTGAAACATCATCAAAATCAAAGAGATCCTCTAAGGGTGCTAGGCCTCTTGGTATGTTCTGCTCTATTTATGTGACCTCCATTTTGAGACCGCGTCATGTTTTATGGTCAATCCCCGCCTTTCTTCAGCAAAAGAATTTATTTCTATACTACAAGGTGTTTCTAGTTCATCCGGGGAATCCTCACTCGGGCAGTTTCCATCAGACTTTGAGTCTGAATCAGTAAATTCAAACTCATTTCTGCCCATTAGGAAATCTTCAATCTGTTTGTCTCCTTCAAAGACCTGCCAGTATTTTTCATTGTCTGGCACTGCAGGCCTGAATTTAGTCTGAATGATGATTTGTTGGTCAACTGGGGCTTTAGGATAGGAGCTAGCTAGGCAGGCTAGTCCATTTGCAATAGCATTTTGACCCCTAGGAATGGATACTAAATCATATTCAATGAACGTTTTCAGCAAATCTAGAGTATCATTCCTATATGCCCTAAGCCTGGGGTGTTTTGTCAAATACTCACCATTCATCTGTTTGATTACTAACTCAGAGTCTCCTCTCACGACTATCCTACGGGCTCCTAATTTTTTCAACAGATTTAAACCCAAGATTAGAGCCTCATATTCTGCAATGTTGTTCGTGCATTTGAAATGCAGGCTAACATCGTGGTTCTCCATGTGGTCATTTTTGGTGTTACGCAACCACACTCCCGCTCCAGCGCTTTGTCTAGTACAGGACCCATCAAAGTTCATTTCCCACAGGGGTTCTTTGTTTACTTCCACTTCACTTTCTCCCTTACAGCTGGGTTCGCCATTAGGTTGAGTCGGGAGGTCTGTACTGGATTGTAAGCTGTCCTGTTGTTCATAGAGGCCATGGATGTTAGGGAGGTGGTTGGCCGGCTGTTCTTGTTCTGTTTCTGTTTCACTTGGAGTGAGAGGTCCACCCCATATTCTACAGGCTTCATTGCAGACTTCCTCTTTGTTTTCAGTGCGTTGCCCATGATTTTCCTGATCATATTCTTCCATAATGGCCATTATGTGGAGGTCCATAGGCTCGGTGTTCTCATTCGTATGCCTATTCTGGGACTCTGGCTCTCCTAAGGATTCATCATTACAAAAGATGAAGGAGTCAAGGTCGGTATTCACAGAATATAATGGTGAATTTTCAGATTTCTCGGGGCTGCTGACTAGGAATTTCATTTGGGATTCTCTATATAGTCTTCTTGATTGGCCAAATATAGGGATAGTGGCATATGATCCATCCATCTGCATGGTGCCTTGCAGCTTGGCTCCCCATGATCTTGACAACAGCATGCCATACTTGGGTGGCACGTCTGCCACCACTACATCCATGACCATACATTTCGCAAGAATTTGAGTTAAGCTTACACATAAGTCTTTGATGAGGCCTAGGCATTTTACTCTACTAGAGTCAAAAGAGTATAAGTCTTTGTAAGGTCTGGTAATTTCTAGGCCTAGCCTTTCCATCACTACCTTAGGCATTAGATTGTGTGATGCACTGGAGTCGTGCATGGCATTATGAAGGATCTTGTCATGAATGTTAAGGCTGATATAAAAAGGTGGAACTATCCCTTCCTGAAATTTCCCCTCAATCTTGGGACCGAATAAGAGGGCAGGCTGATCATCGCTCAAATTTACAGTGTCATTATTTATATTCAGATTTAATGCTTTCAAAATCTGGCCCTTATATACATCCTGAGAGGCCAGCTCAGATAATGGTACAGAGATTTTGATTTTTGCAATCTCACTTTCTAAACTGAAAGTGGATTGATTCTTGGGAGTGTTCAACTCTGTTTTATTTGCAAATACCTTAGTAGCTGGATCGGTTTGTGTCTTCTCATTATGTACATGTGTAGACACAGTTTTATCAGGAGCACTGACTGAGGTGCTAGTGCTACTGGTTGGTTGACTTTGTTTTTCATTGTTTTGGTTGTCCTTTTCTTTGTTACTCTCAGAACTCTTGGCCGTTGAATTGTTGTTCACGGTAGTTACTTTAGAAGATTTTTCAGGCCTCTTTTTGATGGTTACCTCAGGAGTTTGAGGTTTGGAAGTGTCTTGGTTCTTTTTACTCCCGAGCTCATATTGTTCTCTGACCTGTAACATGGCATTTTCGAATCCCAACCTATAATTCTCAGATTCAAACCATTCCTCCTCCCCATAAGAGGTTGAGGGTTGGTCCTCTTCTGAATCACAGTTTAGGATTGAGTCCTCTGTTTCGAAAATGTTTATCACATTCCCTTCAGACTCTTCTATGATTCCCTCATCCTCATCAAGAAAGTTTTGGAACGGGGGAATGACTTGCTGATCTGAATCTTTCTGTCTATTGGGAGTGTTGTTGTTTCTTCTGAAGTTCTGATTTTGGTTTTGATTTTGGTTCCTGTTCTGAGTGATAGCCATATTTTCAACCACTTGGCATAGCTTATCCAGATTCTTAGACAATCTGTCAATATTAGGATTTGAAGTGGAGGCTATAGTGTCATCCTTGTATGTTACTCTCTTCTCAGCTCTCAGTTTGGCCCTTTTCTCAATCAAATTTGCCTCTATGATTACTGCCCCTTTCTGCATATCCTCCAACGTGGTATATTCTTTATCTCTAAGCTCATAGGCCATGTCAGCATCAAATCCATCAGGATATTTGGCCAGGGCCATACCTTGCGGAGGTTTCATGTGTGGAGGAAGGGCGTTGTAAATACTATTGAATCTAGTGGTGTAATCATGAACGCTTTCCCCCACGTTCCTCTTAAGGGACATGTATTCTGCTAGGAGCTGGCGAGGGTTTGCTCTAGTTTCCCATTTGTTGATGAAAGTCTGGTATAAAGCAGGGAGATCTTGGATACTACCAGTAGGTAGGTTTTTAAACCACTTCTTAACCTCTCCCCCCAGGCTCTGCGCAAAAATTCTCATTTTGATTGTTTCATCATCAATTTCCATATAGTCAAAAGAGTCTTCCATTTTATCTACATGTTGTTGTGCAGTTGTAGGCTCTTTAGCAGGGAAGTGTGGGATTTTTGATTGATAATCACCTGGTAAGGGAAGTAGAGGCTGAGGTAAAACTAGAGGTGCATACCAGGCTGCCATGATGATGTTCTGATGAGGTATAGGGTTGGCTTGAGCAGCTGGTAGTTGGATGACAGGGATGGTAGGACCAGCAGAAGTCTGTTGAGCAGATCTAGGGTGAGAAAGCCCCAAGTTTTGGAGAAAGTGGAGATCAGGTGGTGTGGAAGGAGGGGTTTCGCTGTCCCTAGTGTCTGGCTGGTCAGAAACACTGACAGACCTAGTTCTAGGTAATCTGTTTTGGAGGCCTAGGTTGAAGAAAGGGTCTAATAGAGCTGCAGGATCTTCTGGTGCAGAATTGGCTCTATGAATGTTGCCGGAAATAGTTGATCTCCTACTCACAGGTGTTCCTTTAAGTATTCTCTGAGGATTATCAACTGTTTTAGGTGGGTTTGGATCAGGGAAAGCTCTTGTATGAATGGTTCTGTAAGCCAGAGTGTTGTTTATAAGCCAAGCAGCTTAGCCCTACTTGTTATTTCTACTACGGTTAATATTGTCTTGGGAACTTGTCTCCCAGTGGAGTTTTCATTATGCTTGGGACTGGTCTCCCAATGGAGTCTATAACGTTTAGGAACAATGGAGTCGCCAGGTGGAGGGTTTAGGATGATTCTAGGGTACACTGTCCACCATAGTGCTCAGGCGCTATCACCTTTCAGGAATCTCCTCTAAAGCAACAAGCTCCAACCAGAGATTGACTGGGAGGGCATTTACCAGATATGTCACCCCTGAATAGAGGATGAGATCTGGAGGCTACCTGGCCCTATCCAGGCTCTGTCTAAGAGTGTGGTGGATATTCAATAATGGAGGTTGATTCAAGAAAAGTGTGACTTACTGTCAACCTAGCCAGAGCTCTAAGCTTCTAAGGATGTTTGAAATGAAAGCACTCAGAATTCCCCAGTGGAGTCGCCATTATGTTGGGGTTCCCATGTTTTGGCCAGGTTGACAGAGACCAAAATATGAGACAACATAGAACCACTTTCAGACCTTAGGATCTAGCCCTCCTAGGTCCAGAGAGGGATCTCTCTATGATTATCAAAGGATATATGTCTGTAAGGTTCTCAATTATGATTTTAGGCTAGTTATAGGCTCAAGGTCGTTTGTTTGATTGTTTGAGTTTGGTTGTTGAGAACCAGGAAGGAAGGTTTCATCATAAGACAAGTATGGGTAAAGAAGGAAGCTAGACAAAGATAGATAACTCAGGGAACATCAAGGCCATTGGGCAATGGAGTCAAGAAAGGATTTACTTATGTTCAATGTGTAAGCTTCAGTTGGGCTAGTCATCTAGAGCATTTGGATCTTAAAGACTGATTGGTGAGATGGAACACTAGGGGATGAAAATGAAGGATGGAAAACCATCGTATCTGCCTATAGATCAGCGCAGGCCGTCGAACTGTGCCCTCGCTTGGACAAAACCATAGCAACACATGTGTCTGAAAAGGCTAGACAAAAGCTGCTATGAAGAGGCAAAGCGACGGCTTTAAACCTCCCAATGTTCCTAACCTCTTTCAATTAAATCTTAACAAAGACATCCTACCGATTCTATCAACTTTCACATCGAGAGCGTGCAATAATCATCCACTACACCGGTTTAGTTAATTAAAAAGTAATATCTGCATATTGCTGATATGAGCAGAAACATTAAAGACTGAGAGAATGATATATGTACCTAATAAGGGTAAATCCTACATATTGCATTCGATGTCGGGCCGAAGAATATGAAATGAAATGGAAATAAACACAGAGATAAGAAAAACATCACCAATCGCCGAGATCGAGATCCAATGAAATCCCTTATCGTGTTAAACACATAACACCAATCGTGTACATCACCGCCAAGTTTTTACATTCAAAATTTCGAATACACTACATGTCTTTATCATACAACCATCGTTACACAGGATACTTGGCTCGGGACAATAAGGCTTGCAATTCACTGATAATGCATCAACAACCTTTACAATGATATCCCTCTGTGCTTTATAGTAGAAGAGACACAGAGGACCGACTGAGGAGGTAGGTGAATCTTTAAATGTTATATTTAAACACAACAATGAATGCAGGGCCGAGGCCCATTCTGTTTGATACACTACATATTTAATCATTGTCACCTTCCTCGTGAAATAAAAATCTGCTCTGGATACGATCTGTCCTTTGGGCTGTAGTACTTCAGGTGATTTGAAAAAAATGAAAGAACTTGCTGGGAGGTCTGCCTCATGGATGTTAGATTGCTTTGAAAAATAGCTAGGACGGAAAGCTCCTTCAGGGACACGGTGCATAATAAATACTGTATGGGGGACCTGTCCTTTATGGAAAAACATTCTGCTGATAATGAAAACCTTGGTATTACCTCTTATTGATGTTCAGGACCTCCAGAATCGATCCTCGGGTTCTTAAAAATGATGCTTTGCCTCTTTAAACCTCTGTTTCAGGGCTCAAGATCTTTGTTGACGCGCACTAATCCCTCTGCCCTGTACTGAAAATCCTTGCTGCTTCATGACTGCCTCTGTCGGGTTAGCTCGAGCTTTTAATGGCGCCGACAAGATTTTGGCGTTTGAACTCCGCTTTCCTTTAATGTAAGTCCTGACAGCCCCATTCCTTGACTTTCCTGATGGTACTGGTTCATTGGATTTGATCCTGACTGCGCCGCTAACCATTAAGGCAGTACATTGAACAGAGGCGGTCCTTTTCCTCTAGAAACTCTGCAACACGGCCAATCTGTGAAGAAACGGTGGACGGAACAACGGACGCAGGGTGAGCTGAATGGTGGTGCGGCGGTGGCGGAAGCAAAGGTATTATGTAAACAAACGATGAAAATGTGGTGAAGTGATGGAATGCGCGAATAACAGGATTTGGTATGATCATGCAGCGTGGACCGTTGGATCCTGGCTCGGAGACGAAGATCAACGGCAGAGATTGGTCCGGCGTAACCATATATGGAACTAACAAAAACAAACAAAACACATGAAATGTGACGGGGACGAATGAAAGAGTGGGACCCAGCGGAGGCGGAGGGCGATTATATCCTGACCGTTAGCTCGGAGAAGGATGAACGGCCCAGATGTAATCGGGGGGGAGGCGGAAGCAGTTGCGATAAATGCTGGACCGTGGATCTGCGGAGAATAGGACGGTCCAGATTGAATCAGAAGACAGAGAGAGGACTCGCGATCAGCGGAAAAGGGAAGAGCGATGGCCGTTGGATCATGTAACAGACGGACGGCCAGGATTAAATCGGAGCATCGCAATCGGGAGGTGCACAATGAGTGTTGCGATTGCGATCGGACGGGGGAAGCGATTAAGCACTGGCCGTCGATCTGGAGGAGGAACGGACGACTATGATTTAATCGGAAGATAGAGAGAAGAACCTGCGATCGACGATCGGAGGTCGGGATGCGATTGAGCGCTGATCGTCCGATCAACTGACAGATCAACGGTGGGGACAACAATCGGAGGGGTAGGTGCGATGGAGCGATGACCGTTGGATCGCGGGGAGATCAACGGCTACGATGCAATCGGGGAACGCAATCGGGGCGGCACAACTGGGGTTTGCGATTGCGATCGGGCATGGGCTTGCGATTGAGCGCTGGCCGTTGATCTGCGGGACGGATCAACGGTCAGGATTGAATCGGCAGACAGCAGGGAAGGCTTATGATCGGAAGCTGCGATGACCGTCGGATCTGTGAGAGAATGGGCGGTCAGGATTAAATCGGAGCATCGCAATCGAGAGGTGCGCAACGAGTGTTGCGATTGCGATCGGACGGGGGTTGCGATTGAGCGACAGCCGTTGGATCGCGGGGATAGATCAACGGTGGGGAAGACCATCGGAGGGGCAGTGCGATCAGCGCGGGACCGTTGGATCATGAAACATATGGATGGTCGTGATCAAATCGGAAGGTTTCAATCGGGGGGTGGACTTAACATGTTCCGATTGCGATGGGAAGGGGGCCTGCGATTAGCGCTCAGCCGTTCGATCGAAACAGATCAACGGTGCAGGACATATCGCGGGACTTAACGTAATAAAACAATCGCATCGGGGTTTTAGAGTATTACAAAGGAATTTGCCTCCCGCCGATCTTCCGATTGCGATTGGCCCCGGGACTTAAGCGCTTGGTCTTGGGTGACGGGAATATGTGGGGAAGTGGTTAAGGGGCCGGCGGGAAAGGGGCTAAGCCCTATTACATGGTCGGAAAGTGGGTTTTCAACCCATTCAAATGGATTTTAAGGGGTTTAAGGGAAACGATAGAGGAAGAAAAGGGGAGAAAGGGTAACAAAGGGTAAGGGTAGAATTTCTAAGGGGACTGTGAGGGGATTTGGAGGGTAAATGGGGAAGAAGGGGGAATAAAGGGGAGAGAAAACAAGGGCTTTGGGGAATGAAATAAGAGGGAAAAAGGGGGCCTTTGGGCATTTCTTCATAGCAGAGAGGCTTTTGAAAGGGGAATCAGCAGAAGGGATATATTCAAAGGCTAAAAGGCACATGGAGGCTTCAAGGAGACTGTATTTCCATCGGAAACGCATTCCTTGAAGACTCAACAAAAATTTAGCCCCCTATTTGCTTGTCAAAATTTCATAGGG